>WURT03628066.1:0-20227 GCA_009936505.3 Holothuria glaberrima | reverse complement strand
CCTTTGGAGTAAATCCATCACATTTGTTAGCATTTATTCACGCAAGGTGCTTTACAGAGTTCATATATTTTTTAAACGACAAATAATTTTATCGATGCTGTTGGCCCAATGGGTAGAGCGTCAGTCTCTCACGCTGGAGGTACGCGTTTCGTTTTTCACTGCAACTTACGGTTATCATTTTCCTTTTTCCCTTCAGTTTTAAATTCGCGAGTGTGAATGCCTCGCATTCTAGTTTAAAGATTAGTTGTTGAACACAACTAAGCGACCTCTAATGAAGGAGAAACCAGTACGGGTCTTTGTGGGTTACCATTATCGTACTTCACGTCGAAAGACATGCAATTCAAAATGCTCTGGCCTGACTGAAACATTTTCAGATGGGAAAGCTGTAGAGTGTTGTACTGTGAAAAACCCACCTTACTTATCTGAGCCTCGAACTCATGGCCGACTGCATGGCCAAGTGGTTAGGGCATCCGACTTGCAGCCGGAAGGTCTCGGGTTCGAATCCTGGCCGGGTCATACCGAAGGCTTTAAAAATGGAACCTACTGCCATTGTGATTGGTGCTCAGCATACGCAATGGAGAAGGGAAAACAAGCCAAGCCAGTGAGCCACAACTGGAAAAAAGGCCGTGGCCGGCTCGACTTAAACCAATTGGTTAGAAACAGGGCCGTAAAACCTCATCTAACTGAGCCTCGAACTCCTGACATTCAGATCACTCAGTGCTTCACTGCATCAAATCGGGTACCACCTTCCTCTCCTCATCCCTAGATCCTTTGCCAAATACCAATTACAAAGAATTATCGGATAGAATTTTGATGTGTTTCGTTTTTGGCCACAGTAAAATGCCATTGACAAGACGCACGCGCACCAAAACTCTATCCTGCAATCCTTTGTACTGCTGCTATTTGGAAAAGGGTCTACTTAACCTGTTCATTCGCACACGGTCTTTAATGTATAAAATGTATTTTTACTTTACTATATCAACATATTACTTAGTAACCTGTGTCATTACCGAGCTTCCATACTCTCAGATCGATTGTATTCGTATCAATTTAAAACATAAAAAGTGAGTGATATATTTTACAAGGATCATAATGCATTTGCTGTAAGGCAGAAAATCTAAGTGTGAAAGAAAACACAAAAAGTTGTGAAATTGTGAGAATGAAACTGTACAACCGCTAATACATTTGATATAAACCAACATCTACGTACACGGTTCCTAGTTTTGGCCTCTAAAGCTAGATTGAACGAAATTCACCTTAGTGTTAAGGAAAAGAATAACGATAAGGCAGAAAAGAAAAATGACTCCTTGAATGCGTGCATGCAGAGCGGGCAGCTTCATCACTTTTTTCCACAATGAAACGAAACATGGACCAACATTGACTCATATTTAAAGTTTAGACAGGTGTTACCTATTTCTATTCCTTATTTTTGAAATAACTACAAATTAGTGTCAGCTTTAGAATGACAGGGCTCACGTCAAGATCGACAATAGCAAAATTGCGTCACGAGGTTTTGTGATTAAAACAGCTGCTACCGCGGAAAAAAGTAGTGCGTAACAGCAAATTCCCTTTCACACTGCGCGCGTTACGTTACAACGCCAAACGATAAATATGTGTCTCAACCTTTACACAGGCGACTTGAAATTCCTTCATAAATCAGCGATATTCTAATATTTTATCAGCCGTACGATCTAACAAGATGGCGAAATCACTATGCGATAAGTGATACGAAAAGATTTTTTCAACTCAATTTTATCGGTTCGTGTCTCATCCGGCATACAGCCATAGAGTCCAAGTAATAACAATGCTTCAATTTCAAAATCGTTTTGCGTCGCGTCGCGTAACGACTAAGTGTGAAAGGGCGGTCGTTGTAGGCATCCTGGGGAAATCCCCCAAACCGAAGTTACGTTCTGGCTTGGCACAGATTATTGAGATGGTGCAAGAGAATGACACAAGACGTTGGAAGCAAAAGAAGAGTTGAGGTTGCAAGATATGATAGAGAGCATGCAGGAGGGCTTTTTGGGAGAAACCGCTGGATTTTATGATCAACAAAACAAAAACATGCAATCCAAACAGCAAAAAAAAAAAGATAAAAAGCTCGGAATTTCGACTTTTTGCGATTTTACAATTATGTCTTAGATAATACAATTTGTATCGCCCTGCTGGAGGCAGTCTTCCCTTTTATTATGAATGGATGATAAAAGCTCTTAGCAATGAGTCTGACAGACGAAGCTTGTAAAACACAGGGAAAGGAAATTGGGCATGTGCAAAGACAAAATTTACAATGTAAAATCATTTCTATGAAAAGTTACAGTAGCATTTCAGTAAGGTGAACTCCACTGCATGCTGGCCATACAACCACCAATGAAGCTAAATGATACACCAATATGCATCAAGATGGCGGCGATGACATCATTACAAAAACCACATCAAAGTTTTTTGCAAGCCAAAAATGAGAGCGTTTTTCACACAAGGAGCAGAAAGGCATGCAATATAGAGGGCAGGTGCACGACACACTAATAATCTTAATAATGTTATCTGAAGACATCAGTGCTAAAATCATATTTACCCGAGATTGCCGGGTGACCTTGCCAGGCGTGATGAACTGTAAACAGAGAGACAAAATTATTGATCTCTTAGCTAGTGACGTCACATGCGACCCCGACGTTGATTAGCTAGTATAGTATGCAAGGGGTTTATGAGTAGTTTAATATAAAGCCATGGAACTAATACCTAGTAAACGGTTTTAATCATTGATATGCGCTGAACTGACATTATAGTGCAAGTTGCAGACATACAATCGTGACGTCATACAACAGTAAACTTGCCATGTTAACGGGCACTCCCGCGTAAAACGTGGATGACTGATGTCTACAGAACTTCACGGGAGTGTCTTTTTGTACCTATAATTTTGAATTGCAAACTGAGGAGCCATAACAGCTTAATTTCAACAATTTAACGAAAAAATTTATATGCAGTATGGTTTCAAAAGGACTTCGTCTATAAGGGAAGCCCATGGACACAAAATCTAAACCTCATGGAAAAAGACATCTACAAGGCACATGTCTATGGTTTAACTAAAGTTCCTAAGTCTGACGTAAAAAAATGGCTCCTCGTCCTTGAAAAGTTTTGATCATTTCCCCAGAGGCACGCATTGATGTCTTTGTTTATCAAAACTGTGTGGGTCTGCAGGAACGTCACTGATTCACGGATTTGACATTTTCCACCAATTGTTCCCCCCTACCCGTTTCCGTATAAAACCATTTCACGTAACCTAATACTTTGTGTACGTCGTTACGTCTGTACACTCGAGGAATTTGTATGTGTTGTGTTGCGCAACATAAATACGCGGGATCTGCATATGCACATCACTACCATAGAAATTAAAGTACTTTAATTTCCTTGATCACTACGTAACTTCGGATGATTAATCAGTTTGCGTGCGCGCATAGGCTACAAGTGCACCCTGTACATATTCCAAAATGTCACCTTTGTGTTCCTATCCATGACGTGCGTACAGATGCCTTTGATGCTATTTACATCACTGGTTGCTAAGCATTTGAAACACATGACGCCATAAAGCCATAGAACTGACAAGATTAGGGACAGTATCGCCATGCACTTTTATATGGTACATTTTTCCTACCAGTTTCAGTTGTAAAATGATGAAATTTTTTACAGTGTCAAAGCGTAATTTATCTTTGTGATGTACTCCACTCTTCTCCTGGCGGTTATCAAGACAAAACTTAAAGTAGTCGTCATTCGTCAACGGTGAAGCCTACCAGCAGCCGTTCATGCTTGGGGTAACTTGATGTTCGTTCAAAATACAACTGTAGTGTGAACCGATTACAGGAAAGGTTGACTAGTAGATGACGTCAATAGAGTCAGGGTAACACCTGCCGCGAGATAACGTGTTTGTATTTTGTCTTTTCACTGAAACCTTGACGTATAGGTGAAAAGACACAATGCAAACACGCTACCTGGCGGCAGGTGTTACCCTGACTAACGTCAATGCATTAAGTCTATTTGAAGAGTGAAGGCCAGTTTATACTTCCAAATTTTCATAAATATATATTATAAAGCCATAAGAACCATTTATGGGTATATTCATTCCTTGCTCTTCCGGGTCGATCGCGGA
Source organism: Holothuria glaberrima (assembly GCA_009936505.3). Taxonomy (NCBI): domain Eukaryota; kingdom Metazoa; phylum Echinodermata; class Holothuroidea; order Aspidochirotida; family Holothuriidae; genus Holothuria; species Holothuria glaberrima. The sequence continues at coordinate 16,089 of WURT03628066.1, read as the reverse complement.
CATAGCTCAGAACTGAACATTGTTCACTTTTCATAACTTTATACCAAAGTATGAAACGGTTTTTAAAAGTTCATAAGTTGAAATATAAACCGACCCAAGAAGTGGGTCAGGTCGGACCAGATTGCTTCTCGTTTTGCAAACACACTCGTGTCCCAGTACAGGCGCACTATTGCAAAAAGTAAGTTTTTTACCATATTACGTTGTCAAGACGATGAGACATCACTGAAAGAGAACAATTTCTTTTTCAACAAGGTACCAATTATTAACAAAACGCGTTCTTCATGTGGCACCCAAGCAGTTACTGTTTCAGTCACCCTTGAATAACCCATAATTGGAAATAATATTTGTCACGAAAGCCCTAGTTACCAAATGTCAAGATGGTTTAAGGATCGTGAATGGGCTGTCATGGTTTGCCTTTGCATTTTCAGAGAAACACTGTCCCCTGGCCACACCGACACTATTAATGTCCACTTTGATATTGATACAAGGTAGCTGAACTCTGAAAACAACTCTACCTTAAAATTTACTAGCGACACTTAAAATATTTGTTCTTCTATGACAGTATGGCAAGCCTAGCAAAAGGGTCTCTCGAGTCGGTTTCACTTTCAGTGCACCTTTCACCCAGTACCACATATAGGATGCAAGCTGACATGTGTGCGTAAATTGGCCAATTTCATCAAGTTTACAAAATGTAACCATGCGCGCATCACCAAATGGACTTGTATTAAATCGTAAGGAGTAATAGTGATGCTTCTATTATAAATACTTGAACACGAGGACTATTTATGATTTTATAACTCCTTAAATGATAAAAACCAAAACAGGGCTGCATATTTCGGTGTCAGGAGTATAGGCCTATATCATCCTAAATATGGCGCCACCATACTAGAAAGTGTTTTGCCAGGAGGCTTTAACTTTGACCCTTCAAAGCTTTCGTCACTCTCAGATCTAAAGAACATCAGTGATTCCCAGGGTATTCTCTCAATAGATCTTATGCATTGACGTCACGTGACGTCAGTTTGGAGGAAAACAATGAAGCACATGGCACGCACGCAACAGACTTCGGCACGTGCGTGTAGCAGACTTGCACGTGTATCCGATTGGTTGACAAATCAGCTGTCTGCATTTGTTTGTGTAAGATGCAATGATGATTGATTGCCTCCAAATGAGGGAGCATTTTCTGCTCTGTGACGTCATATGCATAAGGTCTGTAAACATGGAAAAACTCTAGTACTGACGCAAAATCAAGAGCGCCATCAGCTTTCCAAAAGTGGGGGGCATGACCTTGACCAAAACTAAGTCACGCACTAATAGCGAAACCCAATATCAACGATAAATTTGGGGCCCTAATACAGCCCTTGGAAAAATTTGATTTCAGATGGCTAGTGGGGTAATCTGAGGCTTTTCCCTGCATTTTAATCAACTAAATAGCTGTTTTCACAATGTTTTAGATTGATTCCCTTGAAATAGCTATATTGTAGGCTAAGGTTTCAGACATGTTCTTACTATTTTGGTTCGGGTTTTCGGAAAATTTTTCAGGGGGCAAACAATATAGTATCCCCACTTTCAAACGTTGGGGCAGGTCTCCCCCATCCTCCTGTTGATGCCCATGTCCAAAATGAAAGATTCAATCTTCCAGTTACTGAAAAATTCCTCTGCCTTGAGATGTAACACTTTTGAGCTTTACATTTATTTCTACATGTTTGCAAAACACAACTATCTGACTACTGAGGCATGACAGGATCTTGAGATTAAAATAGGAAGAAGTGGGTTACGCCTTACGCCTGCTTCCCATTAAGGTACACCTACCCCCCCCCCCCACACCCCAACCTATACTTGACATGCACCCCAAAAAATTTATGTTATATATCTCTATCTACAACTTTGCAAGTCTAAGGAAGTGACAGTTCCGGCGACCTGGGAAGCCTTTTTATCCCAACATTTTTGGTACGCTACACGCTATCCGATGGTGGCATGTCGCTTCTACGTAGCATTATTAAAGTTTAACTTTTCAGGACAAATTTGTTGGCTTATTTAAATGTAACTTAAGCCCTCTCCATCAATTTTTCGTTCCACTGCGCCCGAAGAAAAACGGGCGGTTAATAGCTTCCATAAATGTAGTCTGTATTCCACTTTAATATGTTCAGAACTTAACAAGTATTTTAGTAATTCCATATTTCTTTACATCGTATTTTATATCGGAACATAATCTGAAATAATCGTACCTTGCATTGTGCAGTGGCCGTGTCTTATGCACCAATGTGTCGCATTTGGGACACTGTTTACTGGTTTGTAGATATCGAACGAGACAGCTGCGACAAACTGTGTAAAAGAACAAAGATAAAAATATTCTCAAGAAAAACGAAAATGCTTTATACATGTTCACTAGTGTCAAATTGTAAGGCTTAATAATGAGTACCAAATTCAGTTCCCTAACCTCTGGAGTATTCATTGTGCCTCAGGAACACCCTCGTCCTGGTTAGGTTCAACTCAGTAATTACTTTGCACCATTAAACACAGCTGCCCAAGTCATTCGTGTCTCTCATTTGGATCAATGCCGCATACAATCGTTCATTTGTATCATAATGGCCGCTAACAATTGTTCATTTGCACCATTTAAATATGATGAAATGCTTGTTAGAGTAATGAAGATTGCAAGAAACCGATGTTCATCTTGAGGTTTAACCAAGTACGGTGGCAAACAGTTAGGACAGGACACAGGAATATAGGGCGGGGCCTGCCCCCACCCCCATTTGGGCAGAATATTTTTTTTTTCGTTAACCCATCTTTGCTATTGACGGTCAAACATGCACCAAACTTTCGGGCATAACTTGTTCATCCCCCCAACACACACCACGTGAAACAGCCCCGTATACTTATGGGTCAAACACCCAAATTTGTGGTGTCACAAAATATTTCTCACAACTTGGGATTTCTTTTTATTTTCTCACTGGACGAGATGCAAAACGAGTAAATGTATTAACACACTCTGATCCACCTTCAGGTGAATTTATGTACTTATGTGAACTATTCGCAGACTATATTTCAAAGCTTCTGAGATGGAGGAATAACGAAAAATCGTCATCTTTGAAGTTGGAACTCAACGAAGCTTTTCTCTCGCTTCCTCACATCTTCCTTAAGCTCATCAGGAGGGTCATTTTGAAATTAGGGTGGTATACGAGCACCATACAGAGTCCCACCTTTAGGCGTCCATGCTTAGAAACTACACACGTTCGTTATGATTTGATTCTATCAAAATGATATCAAAAACTGGAAAGGAAAGTACTTGAAATAAATTTTTCCAATTCTCGAAATTCGGTCATGGACCGAAGAGTCGTAACATCACCCACCCGGAAGGTTAATCGAACAATTTGGAAATATTAACATGAGCAGTTTTACTTACATGAGTGAAGACATTCCGTCAGGGTCGTTGCATCGATCAGGTAACCTTTACAGAGGGAACATGTCAACAGGGGGTTCAAATCTGTCAGCTTCAATCGAGTCTTACGATGCATCGTGCAGAACCGGGAGGGGAGTCGATGGCTCCTCCGAAGACAAATCTGTAAATACCTGTCGGAAAGTAACTATAATGTGTTAGAGCAATGGCGAAACAAATATCTGCGGAGGGGATTGAAGAGAATTTGGAAACCGTTGCGACGGCTGAAACATTACACGGGGGCCACCTCTCTGTGTGATCGGAAATTGAACTTGCATGACTACTTCGAAACTGCCAACATGTGAAGTTATACAAGTTTATTGGTCAAACGACATTTATAACATAACCTACGTACATCCTCTAGCAGTCGTAAGAAAATTCGAAATTGACCCTCCTGGAAGGGATTAAAATTCTTCACATCCCCTGTTTTATATCTTAAGGCAGGCAACATGCCCGTAATCATAAGGTGGTCGGGTCGGACGACCCCTCCCCCAAGAGAATTCCGCTCAGAACAGCTTTTGGACGCAGATTTGCTTTCAAATTTGCAAAATGCTACAAAATGCTACAATACTGACCTCCGGAAAGGCGTTCGCATTTGTAAATTTATCCCAATGTTACAAACTGCACCTCAAGCCCAGTTCGATAAAAGGTGACACCCCCCCCCCCACAGTTGATAAGTTGACAGGTTATAGATCTGGAATATTACAGCATTACAATGGGAAGGGGTTCAGACACAACTCATAGTTACAAGGCCCATATCAGGCCCACGAAGGACCCTCGAAGGACCCTATCAACATGGCCGTACGGGACTGTTTTTCTCAGGGAGGGCGGTGATTTTTGCTGGACTCCAGAGAAAAATAGTTTTTCTGTAAACATTTTCCCAAATTAAAAGCTGGGAGAGTCGGGGATGCTATCCGTCAAATATCGTGGAAGAAAGACCGGAAGAGGACAAGATTCGAATCGAAGTTAGGAGCTTAACTCTTTCGTGTCTTGGAATAACTGCTTCGGCCACGTCGCTGAAAGCTGCACCGGTTCGCGCAAGATTTAGTTTACGTTTTGAACTTCCGTTGGGGGTATGAGGACTGCGTTTAATATACTGTGCTCGTTATTGTACCGTATGTTTTGAACTTTCTTCTATAATCCAAACCGTACACGAATACACGTGTTGCAATGACGAAAACTTTCCCATAATGGGAAATCTTATTTCACCACGTCACAAGCTGGTAAATCCTATCAAACGGTCATAAAGAAACTGTATGTTATTCCAACAAAAGGGAGCTGTAAATTTCACTACGACGTCCCCAAAATAATATATCACGATAAATTATGACCTTGAAATGACCCAAGCCACAAATTATATTGCCTATTCCTCGCTCCTTAATCTTTTTCAAATTTGCTGCATGAATTCCCTTCGTTTATTGTCCTCTAACGTTTAGTACCGTTACATTTTGGAGTCGAGTACTTTCTCCACTCGAAACTTGTTTATGAATAAAAGTGATGCGGTCGTGTTTTGATAACAAATATCTCAGAAAGATGGTTATCAGGTGACACGAAAGAAATATGATAATGACGGATACAGTTAATGAAATAAATGCATCAAAAATATGAGATGGCGGGATATCATACGACTACATGCTAACATAACATCTTTGTCATATCTTAAGGAATATGTATCACAGAGACTGTCCCGTCTGCCCTTGACGCGGGAACTCGAATCTTTTTTTGTATAAAACTATTGAATATTTGTTGAAATAAATTTTAACGATTGAAGCAATTTATTTTCGGATTATCCATTTTTTGTCAGGTAATTTCACAAGAGTACCAAACTTACCGGTATGTCGGGTGGGATGGGGTCAAAGACTCATTTATGCCATTTTCAAAATGTTACTGCAAATAACGACGATCTCTTGTAAAAATTGTCATTTTCAAAATTTTTCAAAATAATCTCAGGAGGGAGGTGGGAAGGGAGAAAGACTGACCTTTTTGTACTCTGACGATAATGAAGAAATATGACGTCACAAGACCAGTTCAGCATGTATTCTTATTATGCGGTGTACACTTAAGTATGAACTGATGTTAAGAAAACAGTACCATAAAGTTCATTTCTTTGTGTAACGAAAAGTTCATCAAGTGGAACTTATCGAACAACCAAAAAGAACTCATCGAATTGCCGAAGGTACTCACCGAACTGCCGAAGGAACTCGTCAGACTGCCGAGGTAACTCGCCGAACTGCCGGAGGATCTCACCGAACTGCCGGTGGAGACAACGAATGAATCTTTACCTTTTAAAATTGTTCTGCAAAATAACAAAGGAAAGTATGAACGGTTTAAAAAAACGATTTTTAACATCCGTAACTGAACATTTTATTTGAGTTCCTGGTACCTGTATTATAGGGGAATTACTCGCCGGGACGAAGGTAAGCAGGAAGCATTGGATTCGCGGGGCTGCGGACCTTACCCTCGGGGCTGCAGACCTTTCCCTCAGCAGAATGTTCCCAATGGCAATACTAGGGCATTGTACAGCATTGAGAACAAGTGATCTAGGGACGCCCCTAACCCATCCTGTCTTGTTTCTTTGGCCCTAGCACCGTTCTCCAGTCCCACCATTGGCGACGGTATGGAAAAGAGTTATGACCGGTTTAGACTTCAGTATAGCGCTATGAAGCTATGAAAGCTGAACTCTGTTCAACTCTGCGCTTTGTCTTTGATTGGCCCAAAAGAGCAAGGACTGGACATATATGGTTCATAGAGCTTTATAAGCCGGTCTTTACAAAGTATAAACCGGTCTTTTCAAAGGGAAGCTTTGCGATAAAATTAGTTAAAACGAGGTTGAGAAATTTCTGAAGTTTATTGACTTTATTTTATTTCATTTATTTTCCACAACATATGATTCAATACTTGGTATGATACTGCAGATTCTTACAGCAACCATGAACAGCAACTGTATAGACCTGAACTGAAAGAGGTATTTTTCTTTCCAAATTGTTACATTTCAAAGTGTTGTTTGTGTAACTCCTGAACTTACTTCAAACACTGGCCCCAAATTTGCTACATTTTAGATAATTTCTGGCACAAAATCTTTCGTAATTGTATGCACTATTCAATGAATGAAATTTCCTGTCAAGAACTTATTGAGACTTGTTCTAATGCTGTAATTTTACCTTTTAATAACTTGAATAATAATTTCGTAAATGTCCACAAATTTGTGAAAAGAAGCCCTAATTAAAAAATATCAAAATTCAAAATTTCGAAGAGAAAAGAATAAGATCACTTTGCAATCATAGTTACGTTGAACATTTAATGTAATGTAGACAGAAGACAAAATCTTTTTTAAGTTTTAATCCAACTTTGGATTGACCACTGATTCTGATCCAAATCTTTGGTTTTTCTTTTCCATCTAACAACTTCAGAGAGTATCCTGCAAGTCTATACAGTCAAGCAGGGGGGGGGGGCTAATCCCCCTCCACAAGTTTCGCGCCCGACACCCCTATACTGGAAAAGTCGAAGGTGAAAAAACTACACCGATTCCGAATTTGAAAATCCCATGAAATTGCGCAGTCCACTCTGAGCCCCCATGAAAAATTTTCTGGCTGCAAAATGGCGTCAAGTCGCATTGTTACGTTTCCTTCTTGTGCATGTTATACAAATGGATTCAATTCTCTTTAAAGGTTCCTTGTGCCATTGTTATTTGTCTGTGAGATACGTTCTCCCACGGAACGTGACCATGGCCCGGAAAAATGAATGGACGACATGCGTATGTATTTGAAACAACAGAAAATAGGATTACTGTAATTATTGGGAGTTTATAGGTTAGTTCCCAGGGAGGGTTACAATGAGGTGCTTTTTAGCTAATGTACCGTATAAGACTTATAGTTGATTGACAACGTTAACATGACTCTGGCGTAAAGCCATTACATAAGCCAAGAGTATGGTAGCTCGCAATGCACTTAGGGATTGGAATAGGCTATTACCAACTTATTTTCAATCGACCCAACCGTTTCTTACGGTACTTTTTTCGCACGGAACGATCTGAAACAACGTTAATGTTGATGATAGGCCTACTTGTAGCCACAATTTTGAAAGGCGGTGCTTAATTTTAAAATGTGAGAACACTGGAACGGACCTCTATGCGGGATAGATAGTAGGCAAACTTTGACAGAAAAACCGCCATCAGTTTTGTGACGATAAATCCTTCATTAAAACTAAAAGTAACCCTTCATAATTAAACTGGTGGTTAACTTCAATTTTTGTAGGAAGGGGGTGACGGAGACGGGCCCGGGAGGCAACCCACGGAAAAACAAGAAAATACGTTGAGTGGACGCATTTTTAAATTAAGTAGGTCTATATAAGATCCAATGAGACCATTTCCAGTGCTGACGGAAACGTGCATGATTCATATTTTTTAACGTTCTTACAGTGTCATATTGCTATTTGTAGTCGATTTTTAACATTAGGCTTCATGTCGTGCTTTGTTATTCAGTCTTGTACCATCGCCCTCTATTGCTTGTGACGTGTACTTTTGGTGCCAAGAGACGATGTGCGCATGCTTATCAGCATATCTCCCAACTGAATACTCCAACTGGAAGTGAAACCAACCGTGCTCTTTGGTCTGTTGGAGAAAATCGATTTTCAACACTACAGTTACAAAGAAACGCGTCGGTGCTAACCCATTGTTAGTCGTACAACAAGTGAGATTTCTTCGATGTCGTTTTTTGTGTGAGATCAATCATACAGCTTTGCCTACTGAATGGATATTCAACGCATGGAAGCGTATGTACACTACAGCCAACAAAGTGTTACTAGGAACGACTAAATACCTACGTTAATGGATAGCCAATATATACGTGTATACAAATAGTCAACTTCGCAAGCTTTTTACTTTGTTTAGGTAATCAAGGGGTTGCCGTGACAACTTCTTGCGTTAAGTTAAAAACCCCGAACGGCCACATATCATACCTTTGGGTAAATTTTTATAAAGTTTCCATGTTTGTTATAGAAAGTAACGTAACATGGGCATATTTCAACGTATAAAACGGATCGGTAAATTATAACAATTTCAAAAACACCGATAATTGACCTCGGTAGTATTGACGTCTTTGTCCCATACTAATGACGATACTGAAGAAAAGTTCGGCTTCAGGGAGGCCTGGGAGTTGACAGAGAATCATGCAATTTTGTATCCAAATTTCTCATTTTGTTGGTAAATCTGGGTGAATTTCTGTCGTTTAGAGCAGAGAATTGCTGTCATATAGCAACCAGGCCCGTAGTCAGACAAGGTACTGAAGAGTGGGGGCGAAATGGCTTCCAGTGGGAGAAATTTTTTTCAAGGGGCCAAATGTGTAAAAATGTATTAAGTCAACGGCAACTTGAAAACTTTCTAGGGGGTGAAAAAATTTTCAAGGTGGCTTCACTCCCTCTGGCCCCTCCCTTGACTACAGGCCTGATAGCAACTCCTTGGTTAGAGTCAAGATCTTTGCTCCTGCACAACAAAACAAAACCCAACGAATGTCCCTGGTACGCTGCTTTCTTTCACGAAAACATATACGAGAAGAATTTCTAGGTACCGTATAGAAGTTTTTCACGTGACGTCATTGCGTTTCAATTTGGGATACTGGCCGTCACTGCCCATGCGCAGAAGTTGTGTTATCGATACGCGCGCACGACATGGCCTTAGTTACAACTTGTACAATAGACGCCTGGCCGTCAAAATAGAGAGAAGCGGAGCGCAGTGACGTCAGTGAAAAATCTCCATACGGTACAGTGTAAGTATCTCATAAGGTCAACCGAGAGTGAGCCTTTACTTCGCGGTCCATGATCTTAGTATCTTTTACATAATCTTTACGTTAAGTTTTCTCAAGTTTGCTTCTGCAAATCGAAGTTATAACAATTTTTTGCCTCTCATGTGATTGCTGGATTAGTATCAGCTCAGGCCACAGAATCCAACGATATAAACTTATCTTTGCAAGAACTAAGTAGGCTATAAAGGGGCATTAGGAAAGTTTTCAGTTTGATTGTGGTCTTTCTGCGTTCTTTCAATTTATACTCTCATTTTTCAGGTCTCAATGTTTTGCTGAGACCGACTGCATGGTCAAGTTGTTAGAGCATCCGACTTGCAGCCAGAAGGTCGGGAGTTCGAATCCTGGCCGGGTCATACCAAAACTTTAAAAATGGAACCTACTGCCATTGTGCTTGGTGCTCAGCATAAGTAATGGAGTAGGGAAAACAAGCCAGCGAGCCACAACTGGAAAAAAGGCCGTGGCCGGCCTGACTTAAACCAATTGGTTACAAACTGAGCCGTAAAACCTCATCTGACTAACTCAATTTTTTGCTCTTCTTTCATTGTTGGTCTACGAATCGGACACGTAGCCACCGTGAGATGGCCTGGGAATCCATGGGAAATGTCCCTAAAGTTTGATTGTGCGCTCACTTTTTTCAAATTTATATAGCTTCAGTATATACTAGACCAATACGGTCACTGAACTATGCAAATGCCTCAAACGTCCACATGTCTCCAAGCAACTGTTATGAACCTGCAAATTCCACAAGCGGGCTCCGTGCCGGCTGTACTGAAAGGGTTTCTCTGGACCTTCACAAAGGTGTTTTTTTTTCTGTTAACAAAGTTCTTATTACTCAATATAAACTGATATAGCCTAATTATTTCATGTTTCAGAATATCTCAATAATTATTTCGGAAACGAGGTCAAACTAACAACAAATTATGATTAATCACGTAGACTTGTGATGCTGAGAAATACCGTACTCCAACACCTCGCCTAAACATTATAAGTCATGTTTTCTATAAAGATATACTAACAGTTTAATATTAGCCAGCAGATTACCAAAGGTCGCCAACCACCGAAGGGATGCAATTTTGACTTTTACAAAAGTTGTTACTTTTGTAATCCAAAGATATTTAACTATCGTTTCTATTTCAAAAGAACTGTACTTATGAGCATTTTGTACCTCATCATTGACAGTAAATAATGAAATTAAAATTTTGTGGCTCACCGCCTTTTCATAGGCCCTGTGTCGTCGATTCAGAATTAATTCCAAACCATTTAATTTTTTTAAACTAATATTCAATTAAATGGCATAACGATTGACTGCGTTCGAAACTTCATAGGAATTGATGAAATGGATTTGCACATGTCCGGCATGCAGACAGGCGCGACGTCAAAGTTCGCAGGCGTATTTTTCAGCCGGTTGTGGCTCAATAGTTTCCATCACACAAAAGAAGATAAATAAATAGAAGATAAGATAATGTGCAGTAAATGCAACATTTTCTTCAATCTAATGTTAAAACACGGGAGCTAATGTTTGTGATACTGCCTGCATGCCTCCGACATAAACAAACTATGAGAAAAAATTATAAGAGCGATGGGGGCCGAGTGGGCATTTGCGACTGTAGCAGACAGAGGTCTGCTACGTATTGTTTCAACAAGAAAATTACTCAGAATCTTGGAAAACTAATTGAGCGACGATACGCCCAATTTAAGCAAGGGTGAATGCTGACGACAAGTATAGCAGACTTTAATCATTGCTAAATGCACCCAAGGAATCATGGGAACTAGGGTACAAACAATAGCGCTGACGTCACTACTCTATTGTTTATACTCCCAGTTCCCAGAATTCCTTGGGTGCATTAAACAATGATTAGTCTGCTATCCAGTATCCTATGACTGGAGAGCCTGGGGGTACATTGGTGTTAAAGTAGACATACGACCGTCAATCACTGTTGATGATCCATTTAAGGTCATACACTCTTCACCTCTGAACAGAATGAAAATTTGATTTAAGGGCAAAAAAGGTCGTTTTTCGGATGAAGTTTATTTCACGATTGTTTGCTAATAAGAGAAATTGTAGGCAACACATCTGCCCTACGAATGTCATCCCATACGCCTACATTCTATGCTTATGACCCAACTGTCTACATTGCAGACCTAACGAGGCGCTTGAAGGGTACATATCACAGAAGGGCTGCAGAGCGACGTGACCCTTTATTAAAATAATATAGGCTAGATGAAAAATTAAAGTTTGACTGTTCTAGCTTTCACTGTTCCATAATATGGTGAACAAAACATAAGTTCTAATTCAGAGCGGTAGCTTGCTAGGGAGAAAGGGGGAAGTTGCCCACCCCTCCTCCGATATTCCACACCGTAAATGAAAGTTGGTCTATTTGAGAAAAATACTGGAACTCTGAAAAATTTTCGGCCCTAATTATGATTTTAAGGCCCCAACGAACCTGGGAAATCACATATGAGGGTTCCTCCCTCCTTTCCCAATTTTCCCGAGGTCCCCGGGCCCCCACTGCGGGCGCGTTCTTATGTGGGTTGCTCTTCCCGACGAATAAACCCTGCTCCTCCTTCATGATACACAGCTCGAATACACCTGCATTTACGCAGTCTTCAGATCTGTAGTACTATTCCTCATACCCTGCTACAGCGTGCTTTGATAAAATATCCACGATGGTAACCGTTTGTTAAAAGCTAAACTCAATGAACTTGTTAAGTAGCTTCAGCTGCAAATCTGCCCTTTCTTCTTGAAATTTTAATTCATTGTTTCTAAAGCATTAAATCTACAAATAGCAGATGTTTAGATGCAGATTACAAGGTCAGAAATGTATTATTCCCCTACCCAACCTGGGAGGTATCTGGACCAAACTTTTTCTTGCAAGGCCTACGCTACGGCTAAGGGCCAACCGATGGCGGTCCCGCCAGTGCATGGAGCGCTGAGAATAGCAGCCGAAATCACTGGTACCATGCTACAGCCGAAGATAGTTAATAAGTAGAATTAATTGCAAATCGTACAATCAGTTCATAAATTTAACAAAGGTAACATCATTTTGGATCTACGAATTTTTTCCTCAAAGTACAGGTGTCACCATTTTCTTAGCCAACATCCCCTTCAATAACACCTGACCAAAAGTAGAAAAAATCACTAAATAATTAGGATTCCTTAACATGATCACTTCAACCAAGCCTTGCCAAAGATAGCGTAGATGCAAAATGGTGCTACCTCACATATATAAAGAATTCAAAGAGCAGGGGTGTCATCTCCTCCTCTTAGACAGCATCTCTTGCAATACGCCCAGCCAAAAACAAATCATTAAATACTGCTAATTTTTAAAGACATAGTACATTCAAAGTTTTGCCAAGGATAAGACCATTCTATGTCAAAGTCAGGCCTGTTACACCTCCCTTCAGCACCCCCACCCATGCACAGGTAAAAAGTGAGTGGTCCGCCCGGGAAATCTGGCCCGTAGCCAGACAAGGTACTGAGGAGGCGAAAAGGCTTCAGGGGGCGACAAATGTTTGGGGGCCACATGTGTAATAACGTATTAAGTCAATTGCAAACTGAAACTTCTCTAGCGGGCGAAAAAATTCAGGGGGCTACGGAATCTACTATCTATATCAATTATCTATATAAGCACGCCACTTGGTGCTCCGCTTAGATAGTCATGTAACTTCAAAGAAAAACTACGAGGACATAAACACGTGATAGTATGCCAAGCAGTGAACTCGCTTTCGGCTGATTGCGTGTTGCTAATAAAAATCCACCAATCGGTTTTACCCCCGACACAGAAACGTTAATGAATGGTTATTATCATAAATGTTACACGTTTCCAGGCCATCTATATTTACAAATACCAACCGACCTAACTGAACTACCGGTAGCGTTCTACTTTTTATGTACAGAACCAATATTTTATTTGTAGGTACAACACGCGGCATCGGACTGCTCTTTGACTCCCAGTATAAAACGATTGCTGAGATATAAATTCCGCACAAGCCAAAATACAGCTGGAAGTATCACTGTACAATTCGGGCACTGATAGACATGTACTGCGAAGTAGGTCTTACACAGAACAACACTTTGTGTTCAATATATCCCTAATGAATATTTCCGTTTGAAGAGAAAGGGAAATCCCCGGGGACCCGGTGCTGCAGTGCTATAAAGGATGTGACGTCATCTGCCTGCAAAAACTCAATTAGATATTACGTCATTTTATCGTCCTCTCGCTAAAGTTCACGTAGTCGGTGAAGATTTTTGTCATCCATAAATGTATGCTTCATATACCGTAAACATGCATACTTGCGAATTTTAAGTTCATTTTCTGTTGATTGTTTAGGATTTACACACAAAACCAATTGAGGGAGATTAGGGGGAAAAGGATTTATTTTTTGTAATTATACTTACTTGTGCTTTTCCTCTTTTTTATGGGTGGCCTGATCTCGATAAGCTCTGCTTTTACTAGGCCTCCTCCACTGTATTCACAAGTATTATTATTGACTTACACTCTAAAAACAGTTGAGCAAACATAGCACATGACAAATTGTTGGGGAAAAAATTGTTAAAAGTTGGGCAAAACATCACGATATTCCCTTATTACTGTTTAAATTTTGCCCAATATATTAGGCAAAGTGTGCTAAAAAATGTAGCACGTGCTATGTTTCTCCAACATTGAGTATTTTTTGCCCAACTGTTCTAAGAGTGTATCAATTTACTCTGCATGTTTTTTTATGTTATGGCAATTTAACTGTGTCATTCATTCTTGTATGCTATGCTATTAATTGAAGAGGGAATAAATATAAAAATTTTAAATAGATAACCTCCGTACTCACTGTTACCTTTTTTTAATTGCCCCCCCCCCCTTCTCACAGCTTTTTCATTTTCCGGGAGCACAAAGATAACTTCTTTTCGTGGAATTTTCAGTGCATGGCATGCGTACTTCAAATGAAGTACATAAAATAAACTTAAATAACAAATAAATAAATAAAGCATAGTAACCGACCATTCGTTCTGGTGTAGATATACTATGACGAACGAAAGCTTTTCTCATTAGCTACTGAAATTCTGTAGGTGAAAAACTTCATGTAAGAAGTTATGCGGCAGCTGTATAGTTCAAAATTTGACCCCGTTTCCCAAAGTTGATCTCTAACTGACCACAACAGGGTTCAGTCACTTCCACCCGTTGAGAAAGTGATTGAAAACTAACAAGCCGATGTCTTAAATACGAACGATATCTGCGATAAAATGGTAATCGTCACAAAATGTCATAAAAATGAGAGTTCACTTGTCTGGTGAGAAATTTTGGCAAGAAAATTGGAACATGTTTTAATTGACCATGGAGGGACGCAGCCGGAAGAGGGAAATTTGCAGTACTCTGGACCTAAATTTAATCTAGGGGGACTTCTCCAAAATTTACTAAGACAGTTATTTTATGTTTCAAATAATTATTGTCACAGACTTCCATAAAATTAAAAAAAATTCTGATGGCAAAAATACCAATCATCTCCTGAAAAGAGGCTGCAAAGGGGAGCTAGGCCACTAAAACATCTAAGGGGGTGTAACCCCTTCCTGACTCCGACAATACAAGTTTAAAATGTCCTCAAATCTCATTAAACTAAAAGAATCACGTGCACTTTGGTGAAATGAAGAAACGGTTACAAAATAAAAGAGTATTAGCAAATCTCCAGTGATCAACCACTTTAGTGCCTAAAAAGTTAATACAAAACTATTTACTTAATAAAAAACAATGCAAAAAAGGTTTTCCGGGGGAGAAGGGGGCGGGATAAAACTAAAGAGCTTTTTGTTAATCCTCGTACAAGTGATACAGATTCTTCCACATTCACAAGTGTTTACAGAGATAGATTTTGCTAGATTTTGGCTCGCACACAATTCTCGAGGAATAATCAACATGAAATTATTATTTCCTTCTCAACTGTTTTGACGATCAAATAACGTAAGTATTTTGGTTAGGTTTATCAAGTAGGGGAATTGTCTGTTACTCTGTTTATTAGGGGGGGCGGCAACTCAGTACGTAAGTTACGGCCCTGCGTAATCTGGTAATACAAACATCTTTTGTACATTTTTAGTTATAACTTATATCATAGGCATAGGAAGCGGGTAGGAGGGCTGGGGATCGAAAGCGTCCCAGTCAAAAGTGTGGTGGGGCGGCCTCAATTGAAAGACGAAAACCTCTTATTTGTTCCCTGTGTCAAAAATGTTGGAAAATCGCAGTATCATTCCTTGACTTAAAATTTGCCCACTTGTGAAATGCCCAGACAGCAAAATATTCCCCGCAGAGCAAGATTAAAAACGTCCAGTATAGAATGAGACGCAGCATTTCCGAAGCCAATACTATGTCATTCCAACGCGGGTAAATATACAAGAACAATAATAACCCTTCTCCCTTCTAAGGGCAGGCTACCACCCCACCCCCTGACTTTGCAAGCATCCAGTGTGTACCGCCGACTGGTTTGAGACAAAGTTCTTCGCCCAAGTACTGCAATTCAGTGGCATATCCAGGATTTGGCAGGAGGGGCCCAGGTCTTAGTGATTTCTATAAAAGACTGATCGGGGGACGGATCTAAGAGGAGGGGGTCCATCTCCATAGGCGTAGGAAGCTGTTCAAGACTGGGGCTGAACCTTGTTTAGGATCACCGTCCTGGGGGAGGGGTCTAATAGGAGGGGTGCCCCCTTCCCTTTGGAAAATTTTTTGATATTTGAGGGTCCTTAGATGCCATTTGGTGCATCACTTTGGACAAGTTTTAAGGTAAATTACTACAAACTTTTGACATTTCTTATAGCAAAAGGGGTGAAGGACTAAGAGGCACTTTTCAGAATACTTTTTCGTCGTAAGTGTATTAACA
>WURT03627955.1:14724-40155 GCA_009936505.3 Holothuria glaberrima | reverse complement strand
GATAACAATGCTACCAGTGTCCTTGAAATTAAGGTTGAAAAAACAAAGGCTAACATGAGCCATATATGGTATGTCCAGCTTGTAAAATGGTCATTATTTGATGGATTTTAATGAAAACTGCGGCTATTTTCTGGATATTTAATGCCTTTTACATCAAATATCCAACTAAGTTATTTTCATGTCACACGACCTTTAATGTTTATATTGGCAAACAGGAGCGACATAACCTATACATACTGATCCGGATTGTAGGAGTTTCTTTTGTGTGTAGTATAAAGTATATCAGTCTTAAACCATCGAAGTAACTGCATGATATTAAAACTATGGGTTCAGAACTATGATATACAGATGGTAAATCCATCGTGTATTGAGTAACATTCCGATGTACGTCCGGAACACATGGGACGCCGAGAGGGTCTCTAGTACGCTTTCTCCATCAGTGCCTGACACGAGATTAGGCTATGCTGAGGCGATAGGGTAGGCTAGGTTCGAATACTACGACAACTCCCTGGTTTGACCGGAGGGGTTGCTTGTAACTAAGAAAGTGGTACACAACAACACTTAAACAACGGATTACAAACAGCGTCTGCAGCTATTAACGACTTGCTACTTTGAAGCAACGAAAACGTGGAGTAACACTAGAGAGGGCGCTCTCTGAATTCACCTAATATCAATTCTACGGTCTACGGTTTATTAATATATCAGTCGAAAAATGCAACGAATCCTTGTACTTGTAGTATATAACATCTACCCCAGGAGTGGTCATTCAGGAGTCTTCCATTCCTGTAGCATGAGTTAAAACGGCAAGGACAATTCAAATCTACTCTTAAAGAATTGTAGTTGTATGAGAAAAAGATAAATACAAACTAAAAATCCGGAAGTGGTTTTTAACTTCTACGTAATTTTAGCCTGTCCGTCTTTGGTTATGCTTGCAATTTTTGTTTTTTTTTTCAATTGGAATTTAATTATACCTATATTTATATTTACTTTTTTAAGGGCGGAAACATAAGTTGAAGACTTAAACGTCGAGAAGATCTTTTCAAGTAATTAAGTCATATTTCTGGCTCGTATTTTTTTCACAAAATTAAAATAGTTTCTTTGATATACCTGTCATAAAGACATACAATTGCTTATGGGTTCAATAGTCCAATGTTATATTGACAACAAAGGTTGCTGACATACAGATCATCTGTGGTGGTGAATCATAAGGAATTTTCAGCTGGAGTGAAATTACATTTGCATAATTCATTTGGTTCTCTTCGGAGAAATCTAGTGGACAAACAAGTTATAATGTAAACAGGAAAACGTTGAGAAATGTAGTTAATTTAAAACAGAGCATAGTGATTAACTGCTACAGTTTTTCCATTCTTAATAAATCTAATATCTAGTTATTTATCCGGCAGTCAAACATTGTACTAAGGAGAACACCTTTACAAAATATGACAGAAAGCAGGAGCAATGTGTGTTTTTGGTTGTTCATTGTAAACAAAGGTGCAATCATTTCGGGTGGTATATATATAAGAGCTTTGAACTATTAAATCATACAAATCCAATGCGTAAAAGGCGTGTTACATATTTGAAGAATTGTTCGTATAACGCATGTTTCCAGACGCTGGTGAGGAATTTAATGAATTTTAAATTGACATAAACTTCTGCTGGGTTTACGAGTTCAGCGTCCGTTAAAACACCCAGCGCCTTGTTCACTGTGTGTATTTTCCCTCCCAAAACAGAACGCGTCGAATCTGAAACTAAATTTTATCTGACAGTATGGACAAAAAATAGGATCTTAAATCTAATTGCGAGAGGGTGAATTATTCCCTTCGGTTCCAGAACCGTGGATCTTCACTGCCTCTAATTCAAGATTATCGAGGCTTCAACGGTAATTGGAAACGGCAGATTTAAACCAGTTCATCTTGAAATAATGAAATTGTAGTTTCCGTAATTCAATTTGTCGTCTTTTAAGGAACCCATTATACCGTATCGATCGGCAGAACACTGCCATGCATCCACCGACTCATTAAGGCCGTGCGTATAGCGTCGAATTCAAGTTGCTCTTCCCTTGTATCTTAACAACGTTGCTTGTTTAAAAGAGAGCGCTTTTCGCTCTTTTGGCGTTAACAGGCGGAGTCGACGAGCTTCGGGCGATCGAACGGCGCCGAGGTCGTCTCAAGGAGAAGTATGAAATGAAACTTAACTTTGGAGTCCATCTGTGTCCAGATACCTCAGGTCTATTACGAAAAAACGATACAAACAACTTATGGCTCTTGGAGGTTTTTGTCTTAAAGTTAGACCGGAAATGTACAAAAAGGCAGGAAAAAATTCTTCAAGGCTCTTACAGGCTATTATCGAGTTTAACCTCGAGCTCGGGTCAAATGACACTTGATTCGGACTCATTATGGTATCTTGCCTCAAGAAAGCGTAATAATGGACCCTCAGGCCTGCAACATGACCAGGTATACTGAATGGGGGAGAATATATTTAGGGGGTCAGATATGCTAAAATGGTAATTTTTAATTTCCTAGGGGGCGAAAGGGTTTCTAAAGAGAGCCCCTGCCCCTTTCCCCTGCTCCCTTGGCCACTCTATCGTTACACATCTAACCTTTTTTACTCGAGTCACGTAAATCATATGGTCAATAAAATGAGACTGGTATCACATGATCAGCATCATTTGATTAACATTATCTGATCATTATTACCAGAGTTTTTAAAAATTGAAATTTCCACGAGTATGGAACTCTGTTAGATCATTAAAGGAATAATCAATGCCCCAATTAACTTTGGCTCATGAACTAAATGTTACAAACTTGATCTTAAGCCTATTGCAAGTATATCATTCATAATGTTTCAGAATATTGAGTTGGCATTCTCAAGGTAACCAAAGGGCTTATTTTGCATAAATTTCAAAATTTCCTCACAAAATTGTCACATGATTTAAGGGAGCCATTTATGAATAAGGATACCCGGTTACACGAATTCAGTTTAGTGTGGCCGTAGTTTCCCTTTAATTTACCTTGATGTGTTACGAAATGACTCGCGTGCAAGTATGTCCGAATTGACTTAATTGTATATAAAGCTGTTAATAGGAAGATGATGGTTCTTGAAAAACGGTTCATTCAACGTATAGTTGGTTGCCATACGCTGCTAATGATCTCTCTACAAGAGCAGGGAGCTGCCAGCTGACTGATAGCACGAGCCTATTGTGGAATAGCTGCGTGGTCAAAGTATCTTCCTTTTGAACATGTCGTGCATAGGTAACAGCAATGGGGGCTGCAGCTTCTAGCGAGCCCCATCACCTCCCAGTACACATATGGTTCCAAGGTCTTATCTGCAGATAATGGTCGAGAGAACACATGTGGAGTGATGGGCAAGTGTGTGGGCTTCCTTCTATGCAAGATTTTACACCTGCTTACCTCCTTCTTGTAAACTTGTCATGATCAAAAATATATTGTGGACATAACGTTCTCGTTGGATCAACACAAACATCTGCTCAAGTTGGGTGCCAAAGCAGCGTTTTAATAGATTTGGGTTTGGGTATTTCAACTTTTGTTATTTAAGACAGCTCAAATTCTCTTTCATTTATCGAAATTGAAATTCGAGGTAACTTTCATTCAGTTTCAAATACGAGAAATTTTCTTCGTACATTGGAAATTCACTTTGAGATACCTTTAAGCTTATTTCGAATCTGTAGTGGTCTGTTCTTACATCAGTAATAGGTCTATCGAAGTTAGAATCACAGACATCTTATACACTGGTTTTGATCTCTATTATACGACCACAGCTTACATTTGAGATATCTGAAATTTAATTTTAACATCCGCAATTTATTCGCGGTATAGTTCACGATTTAATGTTAAAAACGCTTTCCGTACGTTAGCCCCCCTATTCATACGGGTCAGGTAAAATGAATCATATACCGATAACAGTTGGCTAAAAAGTGTTAGGTAGAACTTAATGCAACTTGGTAAGTTTTTACCCATAAGGCAAAATTGGCAACCATTTTTCAAAGAATAGGAATTAACAAATACCTGCCACGTATTGTCGTGGTATTTTTGGTTTGTTCGTCCACTCATTCTGGGTATTTCTATCGGGCCATTTTTCTCTTAAAGGGCATTTCTCGTCATCCCAGACAGTTCCACTTCTTCCGTCTATGCAACTTGTAGCTCTTCCCATAACTAAATAAAGCTCCACCTTGTTCAATGACAAACCTATGTCGCGGTAAGCTTACAAGGGTATAATATGTAATCTCAGCACTTTCTCTGCTTTGTGTGGAATGAGAACTACTCTGTATCTTTTGAATTTTCAGACTTGCCTTTGTCAATCAAAGAGCAGTCACCAACTGAGATTTGATACCCCCACATAAAAAAATACTTTTTTGTGATGAGTGTCTTTCTTTAACCGAATGGAGAGGTCACTCAAACACGACACGTTTGTGTGTTTATCTCTTTCCAATCATCTTTCTGTGTAATTCCAAAATCTTTCATAATTCGTCTGAATTGAATCATCTGAAGAATGTTCTCCTTGAGACAATTTACAAAACAAACATGCAAGAATTGTAGAATGACCATGAATGATGTATCAATGTCCTTGGTAAAGGACATTGATACATCTCGTTCTCTTCCCACTGAGGCATTGCTACTTCTTAATTAATTCAAATCAATATGAAAGGGTTGATGAAATCAACTCCCAGAGTAGAGATTAGATTCTCTCTTTCTATTGTTTGTTGTCAAGTAAGAAAACTTTTCGTAAAAATGGAATAGCAAAGATTATGGATAGGACTGCCATTTTTCAGTACAACGTTGTACACTGTGAAATATGGTCTTGGAAAGTTTTTTAAGTATTGCATAAACTTCAAGTATTTCACATTCTCTAAAAATGCAAAAGGAAATGCAAAAGAACTATGCCCTTCTATTATAAAATCAAAAAATAAAAATAATAATGTAGAAAAGGTCATGAAACTTAACACACTATAAATAAGACTGTTTTCTGATCCACCTTAACTTGTATGAAGGTCAAAGGTTACAGCGACTCCAGAACAGCCGGAGGGATTGAAAGGGGACTGATTGTCGTCATTTTTACAGACAGCTCTCGGTGATCATGATTAAGGACATCTCATAGTCTTGGTCAAGACGTTATAACGCTTTTCCTTTGTGAAACAAAATCGAGGGCGCTCGTTACCGGTACCATGGCCAGTCATCTGAGGGGAGAGGGCGCATTCAGAGTAGTCGCAAACGTTGTACTAGGGAGTACTAGGGTATTGACTAAGTCTAACCACCTCAACGCTTGTAAAAATATTGACCACATGCCAGCAGTGCACTTCAAGATGTGTTTCAGAAAGTAGAAGTTCAATTTTTACATTAACTTAACATGATATTATGGTATACACGGTAGCTTTTCTTCTTTCGGTACGCCTTCCTCCAAAAAAAATCACCTTTATGAGTAAGTACGGTTTCGACAAATTCCCTGTGATCACGGTATACACTAAAGCCATACCTAAACTAGAAACTTGATGATCTGAGCGAGAAAATTAAACAATCGTATATATAACATTCGCCGTTTAGTATGTGCGTCTGCACTCTAAAGACTGAAACGCGGATAGTTAATCATCAAAATATTTTTTTTACGTTTATGGTCTATACCAGGAGTTTTCAAGTGTTTTACTTAGAGGGTCACCTTTACTTGAGTTTACCTTTACAAATATTCGTAGTAACTAGAATGGTATTGAGTGCTTTGTTTTGTATCAAATTTTGGGCTTTTCCAATCGGTGCAAGCCATTTAAGTGCACGTAACAGGCTGTCAATGGCCCGCTACACATCTCTTTAAAATCTAGGGTTGACACTCTTAAATTTTGGTTTTCGTTTTGTTTATTAACGCTACTTCGAACAGCATTGCGTTGTGTTGTATTTCTTTGGATGACAAAAACCAATACAATTAGCTGTTGCATCGTAACGTTCCGAGAGAAAGTGATTTATCTGTATTTTGTCTGATGTACATCTCCTCCTTTTTGCTATCTTGTATAACTGAAGTGTCTAGGATAAAATATTTTGTTGACTAAATTTTGCGTCGAGCAAAAATCTTTTCTCTTACAACCACAAGGTCCATTTTTGCCGTGTTTTACGACCAAGGTCATATTTTCATGTTTTTTCCCAATTATGAACTGCTAAACAATTTTCCTGCAACTATGTTATGCTATCCAGACGTATTAATTAATGTCCAGTTCTACATTATTTTTAAATGATTGCCATTCCTTTTTTAACTCCAAACAAAATTTTTGGTTGCTACGTGCATGTAGACTGAAAGCCTAGATATGAAGAATACGAATTAAGACATAAATGAAGCAAGCTTTTAGAGCATGTCAAAATGACGTCATTCGAAAGGAAATTGACTGAGCCACCTGTTATGAGATATAGCTTTATAGATTAAGAGATACCAAAGAAATATCAGCAATAAGAAACCATAAAGGAAGTTCTAATAGTTCCATACAGCACGCAACCGGATGTGCCCTGTAAACGAGTGATCCTCCGGTTTAAGGTGTTTTGACCTACTCAAAAGGTAATTTCAGTCTGAACTTTACTCGTAGAACTTCCAAACGTCAAAATCTCTCCTGAAGCTCTTTCGGAGGATTCCGTCAAGTTGGTACTTATAAAATTCAATTAAATAGCGTTCCAAATATTATGAGCATTTCGACTGCCGACGATAAACCGTAAAAGGTCATTAGGCCTATTTAGTCTAGGATTCGGTATTTTAATACATTTGCATTGTCCTCCTTTGTCAAGACAGTTGATTGCTTAAAACAAATTCTCTTCACAAGCAGTTTAAATGAAAACCATTAAAGTTTCCGTAACGAATGACATCAACGTATGTTGTGTAAAAAGCCCTTTACTCAATTATCCTTTGAATGACAGTTATAGGGGCTTGTTGAGTTGGTTCACAAAATTCATGATTTTTTCACACCTGTTGAGATTTACTCACATCTTGACATGGTAAATGATCAAACTAAGAAATTCTGCACATCTGACGCACAACTGAAATGGCAATGATAGGTCAATTAATGTTTAAAATGATTTATTACAAGTTCGTAACCAGACAATTTTTATCATTATGTAGTACGGTAATTATATGTAATCCCTTTCCACAAAAACTTCAATTTCTAACATTTTCGGTAACTGTAAGAAGTGAAACATGATTAATGAGGCTAATTAGAAGCATTTTTATGCAATGATTTCCTTCAAACTCGTCACAAAAAAAATTGATGACAACTCAATGAGCCCCTTAAGATGAGTCGGGAAGTCGGGAAATGTTCGTCAACATTCCTACTTATCCCTCCAAGTCCTGATACTTTTGTCACCAGGAATCTCACAAGGATAGGAATAAGCGCCGAACTCCTTGCTTAAAACGCGCACACACCCAGTCAGGGTTGTCCATTGGAGGGACAACTGATTCAGATGAAAATGTTAATCCAAGTAGGATCAATTCTACAGTACACGATGAAAAATCCACTGCTCGAACCCTTGCAGGTGTGGAACACATTGGTGCAGTCAATTTATCGTCCAGTTTAGCAAGCTAGCCTTTTGACTATTTACGTTATACGCTAGCCGACGTATGGCAAAGATACCAGCTGGACCCTACTAATTGATCCTTGATGTTACAATGTAAATGGCTCACGTGAAACAGGGAGACGTCAGAGTAAAAGCTTCTTCATGAGGCGATTGCGTTCCGATTACTGCATGTAGGCCTACATTATTCAACGTAAGAACATTTGCGTCGTCAGACTCAGTGTTCAATAAACGTTCTCAGTGACAATCTGCTTAAAGAAGATGAAAACGTCCAGGATTAAGGGGATAATTGTCGTATTCTAGAAAGAGAAGGGTAAAAATTTTAAACCTCACACAAAACCAACATCCCCATATCATGTTCGGTTGACGCGGTATCGACAATCTCAACATAGAGACCCTGTCTCAACATTCACAAGAGTGCCACAATTTTCTACTTGAAGCAAGTCAATTTTGCTGTAATGAACTCACTCATGTTAGCCGGATGTTATGTTTTCCTTGAAAATTTATTTCCATTTATTTGGAAGGCGTATAGTGAATTTCACATTTAGAATGTGATTTCAGTAACTAATACGCTGAGGTCTGCAGTTTTGTAATATGATATCAACAAGCCTACTCTGCCCTTGTATTGAGCAAATTGTTAAAAAAAATGCAAACCCCCCAAAAATATAGATAAAACGTGAGTCCGAATAGACAAAACACACTAATTTCTAATGTTAAGTCTTAGGTGATCAGGAGGAACACCTAGTAGAACATACGGGCCCTAGATCCATCCATGTATTAGGGAAGACCCCCGCAGTAGAAAGAGCCCGGTGACAAGTGTCTTCCTGTTTTCCAGAAGACGAAAAAAAATGGCTCTTTTGCAATCAGATATTCTTGTTATATTACAGAGCTAGAAAATTTGAGGTGTTCTTCTTGCTCATCCGTTCCACTATTTGGGGGTTGCTTTCAAAGATCTTAGGGTATGACCCAAAGCCATATGAAGGTAGAAACGGTAGACAACTATTATCAGGGACTACTAACTGAACGTCTCAAGTCCTATGTTAAAACAAGGGGTGACCACATGGATCAAAGTAGTGGTACGGTAGTCTGGTATGGGCGCTTCCTTGGACCCATCGTCTACCGAACAAGTGAAGATACATGCAATTTGCCGTGCGTAGCTCACCTTCATTTCGAATTCCGTAATATATTTATTCAATGCAAAACCCGTTAAAGAACCCTTGCGCCGGCGATCCTCTCAATGTTTGGTTCTGACAGGTAGTTTTTGTCTTGCCTGAAAACATGCTTAATTGTCTCCAAATGACGTCATTCTAATTACCTGTGAATAGCCATTTATGATATAAACAATCGTGGGAAAGTGAAGTGTTCAAGGTACGGACAATTTGCATTGACAATTAGGGTTTCGAATTGTTTGTAATAGGAAACCATACTAATAGTCATTAAAGCCCGACACGCGTACCACGATTATCCAAGCTAAGTAAGCGGAAGTTATACCACCGGTAGGTTCTCGATAGTTACACTTTTAAGTCGCTGCACAGTCAGTGATTTTCGTCTAGAATTTGGGAGTTGCTAGTTCCTTAATTAAAACCTGTAAAACCAATTTACGCTTTTGAGTCGCAGGAAAAAAGTCTCGTAACATTTTAAGATAAAAATAACAACATGCAGGAAAGATTTGCATGTAGTGTGACTATCTATTCTTGTACGTTCATATTTTGGGAAATTTGAGCACCTACATTTGCTCAGAAAATATGGCAGGTAACCATTTAGTTGCAATATACAAACAAACAAACAAAAACAGCATGGATTTCACTGCCAACCAAATCGGAATGCTCAGCATTGCAGTTATCAGAAGATACGGTTCCACCCGAAAGCATTGACTAGATAATCAATGGTGGAAACTTCGACTTGTTCAGCGGCTGACCCTGGATTTCACGAAGGCCGGGGGTGGTGCTAGCTCCATTAGGGCAAATTTCGCACCTATGAGCGTCAATTGTATGAAACCTCGATAGGAGGTGGAAACACTTGAAATTTATACACTTTATTTCCTGGCATCTGGCAATCAAAAAGCATACATATTGCTAGCAGCAAGTTTGGGACCATCAGCAAGTGGTGTCGAAAAAGGGGGGTTGAGGATATATCCGGAGAGCGCGTCTCTCTGTTTTGACGACCAGGCGTCCATTGTACAACAATTGTAACTAAGGACGTGTTGTGCGGGCGTATCGATAACTTACCTTATGCGCATGGGCAGCGACGGTCAGTATGCGATATTGAAACTCAATGACGTCACTTGAAGAACCTCTATACACTTGATAAAACTTAATCTGCTCGTTCAACATGACACAGGGAGAAGAGCTCCCTGCCCTCACAGCTTCCTACATAACGTACCTTACCTTCCGGATTTTCACAGAGTGGAGTGAGCGGTCCAGCTTCAGTACAGGGCTGCTGTTGGAACCGGGGTCCTGCGGGCCGTAGTCCTCCTATCCCAATAATTTTCAGTTTGAGGGTTTTCAATCGTCAAATGTAGCCTTAGAAAATGCCAAAATTCTGGTGTTGAAAGGTTCAGTCCACAATCTTAAGATACGGTATCTTCTATCTGCACTGCAGTAACGTATAGTAAGTCTAATAGTAATGGCGTGCATGAGTTACAAAGATGGTATGCACAAGTAATCATAGGAACCATTTCTTGGGTGGATGTTAGATCATGCAAAGTATAAGGTCATTTTCATAAAAAGACTTAAAACCTGTAAAATGCATCCAAATTAGAAAAGAAACCCTCGAAAAGAGATGTGACCCAAGAAGGGGCCCTGTCTGAAAGGAGAAACGGCATAAACGTTTTTCGTCATTGTTATTCACACGCCAACTCTCACATGAACAAGACTAACGTGTCAAGCCTGAACTTTTAATCGGTCTTTAAAAGGAACCAGGAATTTGTGTTAATGGTAGATTTTACTTACAGACATGAAAAAGCAAATCAGATCTCGCAAAACATCTGCAAAGATAGTTCTTACCAATAAATTTAGCCTTCTTTCGGAATGGTGAACGAGGGAAATATTGAGACGAGTTGGCACGTAATGTCTACCGCCAACCGAATGGCCTCTCATTTTGTGGAAGAAGCACATAACTCTTAGAAGCTTCAGTTCTCGTCGATTGTTACACGGGATGTTCCATAATGCTTTGGTACTGATGATGCACTTTTGTAAAGTAAAAAAGAAAAGAATGTAACAGAGAGATATGGTAGCCCTGCCAATTGAGGGTTTTAGCTTTTTCAATTAATGCTTAATTTGTCTTAAATAATGGTAGGTAGAACCAGTGGTGTACGCAGGATTTCTCTCAAGGGGGGCCATGCAGTATGTTGAGTGGTCGCCGGTCTGGGGGAGGGGTCTAAGGGGACGGGTGGGTGTCCCCCTCCCCTTTGAAAATTTTTGAAAATTTAGGTTTCCTTACATGCAATCTGGTGGCACATATGCTAGCTTTTTAAGTAAAATTTGTGTTACAAAATTTGCGTATTTTTAAGAACAAAAAAAAAAAATGGCATCAGTGAGGGAGCCATGGGGAGACAACCCCTCCCCTTTGAAAATTTTTGAAAAATAAGGTGTCCTTACATGCAATCTGGGGCCACATATGCTACCTTTTTTAAGTAAAATTTGTGTTACAAAATTACGTATTTTTAGGATAAAAAAGACAGAAAATAAATTTGCATCCGTGAGGGGGGCCATGACCCAATGCCCCCCGGCGTACGCCACTGGGTAGAACAAACAATGAAAGGTGTACTGCGTTTGCGTCTTTCTCCTTGAAACAGTACCGTAACTCATTTCCAGAAACATCCTTCAGGACTTTTTTTTTGGGGGGGGGGGCATTTTGAAACTGAGAATATCAAAGCAAGATGGTGTATGCATGGGTGTGGCATTATCACAAAATCTTATTCAGTTGAATTAATGGTCGTGTCCTTGCCAGAACATATATTACTTAAGTATGTAGGTTGCACTTTATTGTTAGCTCACAACGTTAAGGGTTCCAGTGACACCATGATGTCTCGCTGCATGCAGACACTCTATTATCTAATTTTCTAAGAGGTCTTTATACGAATTCAATCACTGTCTCCCTCCGTAGAAGATAAACACAAATTGTACCGATGACTTACTCCAACATTACACGGAATGGAAGTATTGGGAGCAAGTATGACAGTCTCTATACACAGGGCATGATCACACACACACACACACACATATATATATATATATATATGCCCAAACATCATTTAAAATCACACTTATTAATTCGTCGAAAGCTGGAATGTAACGTAATGCAAATGATACTTAATACAGCGCACTCCACAACCAAAGGTTTTCTGAGGCGCTTTACAAAAAAAAATAAATATATAAATGAAATCCACTATGTACTAAATGCTTCATTAAACAGGTGAGTTTTTAACTTAGATTTAAATATTGCAATACTTGGACTACATTTGATGCTGTCTGGCAGGGCATTCCACAACTTAGGACCATAGACCGAAAAAGACCTGTCAGCATATGCGGAATTACGTGTCACAGTAAGGGACATTGGCTTCTGATCACTACATCTTAACCTTTTCTTAGATTGAGGGGCTTCACGCAGTAAATTCTTTTGTACTAGTGGGACGTAAGTTTGAAAACACCTTCAGGGCCACGTTTACCCTCCAAGCATATACGCTCACAAAACTCAAACCTACTTGTGAAACGTCCCTGTTCCGTTCGGCGTGCGTTTCAATTACTGCTCTGTAGGGAGGTCATACGTCTCCTTTCAGATTTACATCAGGAAAAGTTTCTGGTACTTGCACCCATCGACTGGGAAATACAAGATAACATCCCGTGATGCTGCTGAAATATAGTAATAGCTTATCCTCTCTCATCACGGCTTCCTCGTTTTCTAAAAAATAAAACCTCCATTGAATTGGAAAAGGATCTATGGGTTTCCGCCTCTTCGGTCAAGAAAAACCTTGAACGCGTTGTGATATGTTGTATTTAATACAGCGTATATATATATATGTATATATATATATATATATATATATATATATGCAGAAGAGTCGCTAAATGGTCACAATCTGAACTGCAAACTGTATGGAGTTTTCTATGTTTTTTTATTAGACAGCTCGTTGTCGGTTTAATACAACCCCACAATGACCTTGGAAACGTATGACGTTTTAACCGTGAGCTTGAAAAAAATCCCTGTGATTGTGACGTAATCAATATAATTTTGATCAGTCGATTTATTAATTAAGTGCATGTTTTGGAAACATGATGCTACTCTTCAACATCTGATGTTGCACTTGAACACGTCCTTTAAACAATACCAACTTTCCAAGGAATTACATGTCACATCACAAGATTCTTCCAGTAGAATCCAAATTTGTCTTTTTTAGTCGGAGGGGACTTTTCCTTTTTTTTATCGGTGAAGTATTTCATTTCCATTGAACGAGTAACACCATCTGCAAATGCAAACTAAGCTATCGACACACCTGTGCCCTAACTATATACCGGTAATCATACCGTATAAAATAGATTACAACGATAACTGTGTAAAGATAACAAATGGAAGTGAGTTGACGTCATAACACACGGTTTTGTCGGTCATTTTGGACGGCAAAAAAGGAACTGCCACCTACTCAGGTAATATAGCTGTTTGCTTATTTCTTTTGTTGTCTCTCCACAGCTTTATTTTTTGGTGAAACTTCCTTTTTCTACTCTTGGACAGTTGGAGACATGTGCAACAAATAATAAGCAATAAATAACTATTTTGGCCAAAAATATTAAATTGACCAGAGAGGTTAAAGGCCCTTTTTAAACCGACTTGAGTAGTATAAGTCAATGTAATATTTCGCCGTCCAGAGAAATTAGTCAGGTGGTACAAACTACGTCATCTGCACGTTCTTGCTACACCAATAAACATATGACCATCGATAGACCCATGACCATAAACGGATATCCATACGGCAAATTGTACAATGCAGACGAGACATGTCATATCATTGCTGAATAATAGATAGAATATATATAATAGAATATATGGATAAAAATTTTTAATCAGTCTCAAGCACATGAATTTAAACACTAGTTGACCAACAGCAATACATCTTCTTGTGTTTAGTGGTGTTTACACCTAAGAAATGCGTTTTAATGTGGTCCCTTATATAGGCGCGGGGTTCGAATCCTGGCCGGGTCATACCAAAGACTTTAAAAATGGAACCTACTGCCATTGTGCTTCGTGCCAAGCATAAGCAATGGAGTAGGGAAAACAAGCCAGGGAGCCACAACTGGAAAAAAGTTGGCCGGACCGACTTAAAGCAATTGGTTAAAAACTGAGCCGTAAAACTTCATCTAACTAACTAACTAGTCGCAGAGCAAGTATCGTTGTAATTCCGACTAAAAAACTTGGCTGATATATTCCACTTTTAACGCCTTTTTTTAAATATCGGTATGAAGTTACAAAGATCGGTCTGGTAGGACATAGACGTAGAAAGCTGCTTGAGACTAGGGCTGAACCTTGTTTCGGATCGCCATCCTGGGGGAAGGGTCTAAGGGGAGGGGGTGTACGTCACCACTTTGAAATTTTTTGGGATATTTAAGGGTCTTTAGATGCAATTTGGTGCATCATTTTGGACAAATTTTAAGGTAAATTACTTCAAATTTTTGACATTTCTTACAGAAGAGACAAATAATGGTTTTTCGTCCTTGGAAAGTGGGGGCTGAAGCATACTCCCCCCACAAATTCGCTGGGGCTGGATCCCCCAGTCCCCCCCCGCTTCCTACGCCCTTGTGGTAGGACCGTCCTCGCGCTCAAACTCAAGTTGTTTTATCTTTATCGACATATTTATCGTTTAAGTGTACTTAATAAAAGAATAGTCCAACCCCAAATTTATTTTTGATATAATACAGAGAAACTGATTCAAAGCATTCTGGAGAAATCTTCATTCAATTCCCATGTTCGGTTCTCAAGATACTAGCAGCTGACGTTATTACATTTTCTACCAGAAGTCAACTTGTAGCAAACAGTTGTGATGTCATGGCTTCACAATGAGGACCAATGTTTTATATTTCCTTATTTTTCATCCTATTGTGTTAACCTTGGATTGATTAGGGTTGCTATTCCACCCTTGAGGCATGTAAAGTTTAAAAAAAATCCACTACTCAGGATGAATTTATGGTATGAATATTTTAGAGTTTTGTTGTATAAAATTGATAGTAAATTTTAAAGAAAAACTAAACATTGCCCTTATGTGAAGCCATGACATCACACCTGCTTGCTTCAAGTTCACTTTTGGTAGAAAATGTGTCAACTTCAGTTACTAATATCTCAATAACGGAACGTGGGAAATGAATGAAAATTTCACAGAATGCTTAGAATGTGTTTCTGTTTAACATATCAAACATAAATTTGGGTCTGGACTATTCTTTTAAGTCTTAAATTTCAAAAATGTATGTTACAAAGCTCAAAAAATGCATCCCAATGGACAACTTTTTTCTTCACAGGACATTCCTGAGCTGAGTTGAAGGTTGAAGGTTATTCACTCAATTTAAAATGAAAGATTGACTAAGATTGCACAATAATTTGTGATGTCATTTTTGTACAATTAAATTACCGTCTGTTTTTTTTTTGTTTTGTTTTGTTTTTTTTTTTTTTCGAAAGCCACTGCACCTTGTGTCAAAATGTGATCAATGTCTAACTGTTACAGGATGACTTGGCTATATAAGCCATCTCCATACAACATGCTATGTAAGGAAACAGTAAATGTTTTAAGGTTACATAAACATCTTAATTTCAAAATAAAACAAACGCAGTTACTGTGAGTTGTACAAGAAGGACATCACAAATTATTGCGCAATCGACCATTTCAAATTAAGTGAATAAATTTCAATATTTTATATTTTAGTAACGTAGTAACCTATGAAAATGGGAGTTGGCTGAATAAAATTCATTTTCCAACCTCTAAGATGCATATTCTTGTAATTCTAGACTTGGTAATTCTAGACTTTAGGTCCACTTCAAAGTCATTATTAAGGTGTTATTAGGCCCTTTACGTCGTATCTGTGCCTCTGTTGCCCATGCCTTCTATACAATGGCGTGGGGTACACATGAGAGTGATATTCGGGTATCATGAAAATTTATCCACGCCTGGACCACTTTGGAACATTTAAGTGTTTTTTATGTTAAATGGTTGGCTATTTCAATGATTTTGTTCAATTTTATGGTGTTAAAGGCTAGGAATCTTTAGAGGTTAAGATGTTATGAGTCTTTAGAGCATTGCCGCATAAAGAGATTAGTTGATGAACCACTGAAAAATCAGTTAAGTGAGTGGAGATTCAACCATAGAAGATTACGAAACAACTTTCAGGAAGATATAGAACATATACCGGATGAGAAATAGCCTCGTTTGTACTCCTTTCCAACTACTCAAACTACATCAGTCTACATAGGCTTATGTTTATTTGACATTTTGTCACGAAATTATATAGTGCTTCTACGCAATAGAAAACATAACGATTGAGACTTGTCTCCAAATTTAATCTAAGAAGATTAAAGTCCCATTGTCTCTCTTTCATTCCGGTATTTATTCAGTATATTACTAGGTATTATGTCCTAGTATGAACTTTATTTCCTTCTTGAAACAATAAATGTGAATGTAGAACATTAAATTCATCATTTCGACCTATTTGCATAATTTACAAGTCGTTTCATTGTTTCAGAAACAGTACTTGTGTTTTATATTCAGAATATGCGTCATGGTACTCTATTTTTTTACTGACTACGTAGTATTTTTGTCGTGTCAAAGGAGCATATAAACTGTAGTGGTTACGTTCAATTAAGAAGGGGTATCAAGTCAACGAACTTGGGGTAAAAGTCTCCTTGAGAAATAAGGGAACGGTAACTTGAGATACATCTCCCAATATCATGTTTATCATTGCGTTTGTGGAAATTTTGATCATTTTATTTTGTAGTAATTATTCTTAAACCAGATCTCAAACGAAAAAAATATGCAATGCCTTTTTGGCAAAAACTGAGATACAGTAACGCTTCACGCCCTGCTGATAAAAGGTACTTCTCAAAAGTTTAAAAAGAATGATGGATAATTTCACTTACTTAATCCGCGATTTTGAAGTGTTTTGTTATACAAAATAACACCACACTTTAAATAAATTAGTCAAAACAACGTTGATTATTCATCAGAGATATCATTTTGACTAACATTATTCAGAACGATGCCCCATGTGACTATTCAACGTTGTACTGACTAATTAATTTCAAGTGTATAGCTTGCAATTATATCGGTGGCTTCCCACATGCATGGTCACCATAAAACATGGGCGTGGATCATGATGGGGGGACGGGGGACGCGTCCCCTCACTTTTTTGGAAGGGGAACATCGCCAAAAATCCGCCCCCCTTTTTCTCAAAAATGATGAAAACTAAAACTGTGATAACGAATTGACACTACATATTAAAAGCTAAATTTCGCCCAAATATGGCACCATTTGCCATATTGACACCTTCCAGTTTATTCAAAGGGGAAGTGGATCCCCCTCCCCTTAGGCCCCTCCCCCAGGAGAGCGATTCGTATATGGTACAAAGTCTAACAATTTACTGTTCACTCACTTCACGAAGTGTAGTTAGGATTTATCCCAAGGACTGAGTAAAAGATTCACTTAAGCAGCAAAATGAAAAAAAAAACCTACCTAAAAAAGTAGATATTCTTGGTGATATATTCAATTCAAATTTAGCACCGAATGTAGCACCATTTTACATCTAGCCCACCTTACGTGAGTAAAAATTTTTCAAAGGGGAGGGGGACACCGTACCTTACCTGAGATTTCCGCCTGAAGGAATTTTTGTGGGGTGATAAAATAGTTCCAAGGACTTTTATGCAAAGTACTATCGCCAATTAATTATTTGTTGTCATGCTTCTGTTATAACATTTTGCGTTTATTTTAACAGATGTTTGTTCTTTTTTCTTCCAATTTGTAGTAACACTTTTATTTTCAACTTTATGATATCTCTTTGTAATTACTAAAGCCTTGATATGTGGTGGCGACATGCGAGTGACCGTTTTAGTATATTTCTGAAAAAAATTACTTTTTCCATATTTTAATGCTTTACCTCTAGTTACCTCCTCTTACAATGCAACATCACCAATCGTTTGTAATTATATTACTTTCAAATTCTGGCTACACTTTACCTCTTTGATGCCTAATTTCATTCCCTCGGACCGAGATGTCTGTCTCCCCCAAAATGACATCTTATGGTTTAAAAAATCAAATTAATATTTCTATCCTGGGGGAAAACATGTTACCATTATAGAGCCAAGATATGAGATAAGTTTACTTAAAGCTTCGTCATAAATTACTTTCATTAGTTTGTGGTGGCTTACGCATTCTAATTAAAATTCAATAACTCGTTCAAAATATGGTAATCCTGTTTGAACGTTTAATTTGTTTTCGGGAAGATTTTGAACATTTTTATAATTCAATTTGTGTCACCGTACAGCTTAATTCAACCCTCGGAGAAACCTCCAATTATAGCTGATTAGAATTGGCAACCTCTTATCGACATTTAACCGATCCCGAAAAGAAAAAAGGAAATTTAAAGCCAAGAACCTTGGTCAGGATGTATAGCAAACGAAGTAAAATGGTCAACTGGTCAAAGGGAACAGCCGGGTGACCTATCGATCGCAGAACAAGGTCATGACACGAGAAGACAAAGTTGTAAGTTGTGATATGCTATCTTTACATATAATTACATAAATAATAAAAAAAATCGTAAATAGATAAGTACATTATCTCTTATATCATATGTCAGAGTCCTTGCATTCTAAAACACTTACTTCAAAGTTTCAACTTTTCCATTGCGTTATATGAAAACAATTATTGCAAGCAAAATTGACAAATAATCGAGAAAGGCAGATTTGAAGCTCATTAATATGGACCGCCCTCTTATACAATTAAAACTATTTAAGTTATAAAGAGAGGCGGAAATGGCAACATTGTTGCAGGAACAGCCGAACAGCAAAGAGCTACGGTATCCATTCGTAATAGCCGGCAATGCAAAAGCTAGGGAATAAGTAATTGAGGTACCTGAAAGAGTGTACTAGGGAATAAGTAATTGAGGTACCTGAAAGAGTGTACTTAAATGTTTCAAGCCTATATTGATTTTAACTCGTGATAAATTATTCCCATGCAAACCTACGGTCACATTTTACGGTCGGGAACTCATTAGGCACTGGGACTCATTATGCATGGCTTTGGAACCGTAAATACAGACTTCTGTAACTGTCTTCTCTTTTTCATTTGACAAAGTCTTAGCTATCTATTCTTGTTTGAAACCACAAAAGCAATAGCCTTATTGCCTTATTTACTAGTTTACAATAAATTTTTCTATATTTGAAGTTTCTAGGATCCGCTCATGGCTCATTCACTTTTCGGCTTTATGATCCGCTGTTATTGGGGTTTAATTTTAAATCAAACGACTGTATCTTAACGCCTATGAACTGATGATAAGCATTGGGTTAACTATGTTCAGCTCGTTAAAGATGTGTTCCCTAACCATAACACACTCTACGTTTCTTCAAATATTGGAAGATGTGTTAACTATTTTCTCTTTGCTGTCCTTGCATCTTTAATCGGTCACTTTCAACTCTGTTGTGAAATTAAAAGTACATCTCGCATCTCCTATTTATGCCAAACAACACAGGCAGATCAATATTGTCGTTCTTTGCAAATAAAACATAAATTTGGGAAAGATATGGTTTATTATTCGTAACTTTTTAATCTTTAATAGATCATGGAACAAATTCAATAAACGCACTGCAATACAAAGCAGTCACAAACTTACAAATATTTTACTATTTTGTTAGATGGTGTGAAGAAGGGTGCTCTATAAACCATATGTTTCAGGAAAAATCTGAAAACAAAAACATCAGAAGTTAACAAACTTTTTGTTACACTGTCTAGGTTTCTTTGAAGTTTAAATGAATGATAAAAACCTCGTGCTAGCGATTCCTACAAGTAATGGATTCTAACACATCAGTTTGAACGATATGGTTTGTTTGCGTAAACACTGGGCGCATTAACATTCCTATAACGTTGATGGTGACTTTGATACATGGTTTCAATGTGCGCACATTCTAGCTTCTTGACGGATCCTGGGACAGTGTCAAAATATACACTGAGACATGGTGCTGTCGTAACCGATCAGTAACTCGTCACTGACGAGACAAAACAGAGAGAGCTTCGATAGTACAATGACTCAAACGAACTAACAACTCTTTAATGTAAAAATTGCTTATGTTTGTCTGTGAATAATTGATGATAAAGGTTTAACTTCGTTTTTGGTTAAAAAAAGGAAGAAGAAAAAACGTCAGAAAGGCTTGCTGACTTGAGTATGTATACCAAAGACTCTCTAGTGCATACAGAACTGCTACAGAGCGGCAAACCTGGGGTGTTCAGACCAGGGAGTTGTCATTTATGCCGGTTCCTGCTTAGACGGGGGGTTAAGCAACTAGCAAGTCGTGACGACGTTATATGGCTGCCAAAGTTTACTTAAAACAACGAACGTACTTTAAAGGTTCGTTGATATCATTCTTTCGAATGTTGTTTAAATTTTCCTGATTTGTATGTTCCAATTCGAACTACAGCAATTACCGTTGTAGAATATTTGCGGCGCCTGCATAAAAGGTCCGAAAGAGAAACTATTTAAAAAATTAAAAGATCAGAAAATATTTTAATGCGCTCCTTCGTGAAGCCCCAGGAAGTTGTTCCGCTCCAGATACGTTGAAATTACAAAATTGTTAAAAGTACATTCAAATCACAAATAGATACATTTCCTGCAGATATAAAGCTAGTGTGGTGTGTGACCGCAAAGTTAGTAAAACAAAAGGTCATTGCACTATATGTACGTAGACACCGTGAACGGCAGGGACTAAAAGTTATGTTCAATTGTCTTAAGGGAAACCATTATCAAGGGACACGCTGTACTTAATGCCTCTTTCAAGTAAATCAGAGAGTACTTGTGTATCCGCTTCTCGGCGCTAATGTGATCACATTGTACATAACTTTATACAACCTGGTAAAGTTAAAGAAAAATGTCTTGTTTTGCTACAGTGAGAGAGTAAAATGTTCATTAGATCTCGAAAATTCTCAGCCAGCGAATTGACGTAATTAAGAGACGAATAGACTGTTAATAAGAGAAACAAAGGAAATGTTATTAAGTGAATAAACCGGGATTATGTTTATGAAGTGGCTTGGTGTATTGTTTCAGTTTGTGAATGGGTAAGCAGGACAGGGTTCTATCGGAAACAAAAGCCAATAAGGTCGAACGAATACAAGGTACATTGTACCTGAACCCTATTCTGTAACTAGAATAG
Organism: Holothuria glaberrima; assembly: GCA_009936505.3. Taxonomy (NCBI): domain Eukaryota; kingdom Metazoa; phylum Echinodermata; class Holothuroidea; order Aspidochirotida; family Holothuriidae; genus Holothuria; species Holothuria glaberrima. The sequence continues at coordinate 19,213 of WURT03627955.1, read as the reverse complement.
GATTGTGGTATACAGGGGCGCTGTGCTAGATTTATTGCATCAATCTTCGAATATGTTACATATGGGCATACCTATGTGATATCAGTAGTAGGGTTTAAGACCATGCAATAACTTTAGCGATTCCCTTCTTTAGATTTTCTCCATACAGGCCTGTCGCAAACTGGGGCACAGAGCATTCACCCCAAAATTCCAGTTTCAAATTTACCTTCAAGGCTATCATTATAGCTATGTCCGACAATGGCTTGAAAATGCTTTACGTCCATGTAAAACAGTTCATAGTTTTAACATCGCTCCTGTAGTTTGAATGAGATAGTTTAAACTAGAGTTTGAGAAGTGTTATTTAGAAAAACATATTCGTAAGATTAAAAAATGGTATTTATGGGAGAATATATCTGAAACATAAAATGTTGACTAAATATCAGTTCCTAACACACAATCAAAATAGCAATTACTCACTTTGATACAATATTATAAATCTTTTCAAAGTTTGTTTTTTAAAACTTGATAATAGGCTATATAACCGTGAAGTTGTTTGTACCAGGAACAAGTTTCACATAAATGTTCTTCATATGTGTGCTGAAACATGCGGGAAGTATCACTGACAAAACATACTCATTTATTTATACCTGATACCGATTTTATTTGACAAACATTGTAAGTTCGGTCTCCTAAGTTTCATTTGCCCTGTAAGTTGTTAAATTTTATCCTCGTCACAAAACTTCTTTTTACAATGATCATATCAAATGGAGTTTTGTAACTCAGGTGAAAAACTCTTGTGAAATTTTGGGGGTTTTAGGAAACATGACTTTTCGTTATAACTTTGCAAAAACTGCAAAAAAAAAAAAAGAAATATATACAAGGGTAAAAGTAAATGTAATATTTAGTCACGTGATTCAAAAATTAATTTAAAATAATTTGTCAGGTGACATAATATGTAACACCCTTACCAAATGAACACAGGTAAAAATGTTCTAAACTACAACTCTTTGCCTGACTTGCTAGTGAAGAGTATTATCAATACCGCATGCATCCGATTCTGAAAGGCAAAAACTGAGCTATGAAGTAAACCTTATATTCTCTAATGATTGTTAAATGACATAAAGTTCTTCATTTTGCTGTACTGTTTTATTTACATATTGAACTACTGGTACTGCTTGTCATCTTTTACTCTCTGCAAAATGTACTTAAAAGTGTTAAGAAAGGAGTTTTTCTGTTTTGAGAAAACAGTTATAGGTCAAGTAAAAATCTTTCAAGTAAATGCTTCAGATCTGTCCATCTCATTTTCAACTGTAATATTTTTTTTCCACTTCTTACACATATAACAAGATTATTGCAAATGAAACCATGTAACCTTCTACTTCTTTTGTTCGTAAATTTTGACCAAATTGTGAAATTATAAATTCTGCTAAAAGAGTGCGACTGAAGAAATATTACAGGCGAAACTTGAACATCATCCTGATATTCTTGTCCATTTTTCCTTTTCAAATTACGATCTTGTCCCGCTTATTTTCCTGGAGCAATTCGTTATTGTAGTATGACCTTGGCTGTATGCAGAGTTTTCGTAGTTTAGTGTAAGTGAAGCGACTTAAATCAATATATCAACACTTGTAATGACATTCATACAATCTCTAATCAACTTCACTCGCAACTTCATCCCAAATTAATCTCTCCTATTCAGCCCGATCAACAGATTGACCAAGGATTACATTCCGAAGGTAATATTCACCTTCTTATATATTCTGTTGCCTCGTGCAAAATATTGTTCTCCTTTCAAGCCGTTTAAGCAAAAAGACAGTTTTCTTTTAATGAATTTTAGTTTGTACGATCACATATTGGAGATACTCTTGCAATGTTCAAGCAAGTGAAAAAATTCGCCCCGTGAGAATGTTACTATCTAGTACCTTCACACACTCAACCATGTTCGCTTGCGTGGCAATTTCCCCGCCAAGCCTCCCCGGCGGGAATATTCTTTTGTAGGCCTTGTTCATATTTATATCATCTTTTTCTTTTCTCTCTTCCTCTGTCTCTCTCTCTTCTCTCTCTTCTCTTGAAGAGAAACGTTTGAATCGTAAGCTTATCGGTAAATCGTATTAGCTATTCGACCGAGAGGACCGGCTTTGTAACAGGCCTTTCACGCGCATCGTGTCCAGCATTACCATCGCTCTGTCGAACTTTTAATTATCGGAGGCTAAACTTCAAAATCCGTGGATTTAGCTCGCGTAAAAACTAGTCCACATTTCTGACTTTATTAAAACATTCTTTCATCCCTCCCCGTGGATGGCTGCTCACAGACAGGGCAAATTATTTCGGTATGCTTGGAGGTGTGAAATGTTCGCTTTAAAAATGGCAAACACGAACAGAAAGATTTAAGCTAAATAATTTATTGAGGGAAATCGGGGAGAAAAAACCGAAGAAAATTGATTCCTCGTCTGCATTCCTATATTAAATAGCATTACAACAAAATCGCGTTTTGCTATTTGATTTTAGCTACTACCTGTTCCTAACTATATTTCAAATTTTCACAAGTTAAATTGGCCTATTTCTATGTAGAAATGAAAATAATTTAGCAGAGCTGTGGCATAAACTGATTTTAATAGATGTCTGAAATTGACAGAGAAGTTGACATATATCGAACTGAAAGTGAAAACCTTGCACATCGCAAAGCAATAAGACATGGAAGAGATAATGTATACAACACTTCATCACTGAAATATTGCCAGAGCACCACAGCAGACTTATGACGTATGGCCAAACTTTTTGCAAGGTGGCGATTGTTTTTTAGTACCGGTTTGACACTATACAACTACGGTACAATACCACAAAAATCACCTGATATTTGTCAAAAAATACTTAACTTTCAATTGTTACCCTGATTTTCCGTGTATTAAAACATGTTTTGACTTGTACACTGTCACACCATACTAGTATCACGTTAAAAACACTAAGTGTATTTTGGTAATTGCTGACATGCTGTGTATGGCTACTTTCATTTCATTATACATATTATTTCAAGGTAATTTAACCTTGGTTCACAATGTAGGTATATCTTGCAACAAAATGTATAGCACGCAAACTTAATTTTTAAAGGGAAAATGCAGTCACACCAATTTGAATTAGGGTATCAGCCTTTGCTTATTTCTGGCATATACTGTGTTCTTTTCATGCATGCAGTAGTATGATAGTTGTAATTTAATTAATTTAATTTAATTGAAGAAGAATAACTCTTTGATTTACGTTTCATGAATTATTTATGATTTGCAACACCATGAAAGAAACTTGTAACAGAAATAAGAGGATATGTTTATTATCACATGTTTATTATCAATATAAGATATATACTCCCTTTAGCCACATATGTATAAAAAGTTATACGCTTAGATCTACATATAAATGCCACCGTTGGACAGTTGAAAGCAAATTTCGATTTTTTATTTTATGAGAATGTAAAACTTACAAAGCAACTCTTCAAACTTTGGTGATATTTGTTTTCTTGTATTGTTCAGTTTTAAAGTCATTTATTACACGCCCAGCACCTCACCGAAAAAACAAAGATATCCAGGCATTATTACCATAACTCTTACAGTCTTAGTAGTATTCAATTTGTTTCTAATGTAGGCATGTGTGGGGACGTCACGTGGTTTTCTTTCTGCACTACATTCATTCACAATGATAATACACAATCAGAAGGTGTAATTTTCAAAGTGGTACCAGATTTGGGGGGGGGGAGGGCGGGGGAAAGGGAGGGAAGGATGGATGAGAGTGGAGAAGGGAGTTGAACTGAGCTCACTTAATAAAGGGACAGTATTAAAAATAATAAGTCGTCACCAAATACCCTGTACCCCCTATCACTTTGTATATTTTTCCAGTTTTTCTGAATGGTTGAAATTTGTTGTGGACGTATTGGAATACCTGTAATTTCAATTACAGTCAATTTTAGTATTTTCAAATGGTTGAACTACTGCCATATCATTTTACGATGTTTCTATGCCACTAATGTAAAAGCAAATAACGAGTTTAACTTAAGTTTTAAAAAATTCAAAAACATTCCATTTATGTAATACGTGAAAGAAAGCAAGCTAGCCGGAGAACAAAGCGTTTCACGAGGAGAGTTGGACCAGTACCAAAGTAATTGTAAGTCTTCAAAACATGACTTTAACAAACATCCGATCATGGAAACTAACAAAAAGTTCGATCCGGAGAAAGCTAAATTCCTGACAAAGTCTATAACTTTTACATTTCGTTACACAGTAGCGTGTATATGCATTCGTTGGCTACTTACGGTAACACCGGGCTCATACTTGTGTCATGTTTTTATCTAAGAATGAAGGCTTACAGTACTGAGAAAGTAGATATCATCTCATATAAAATAATATAAATTTACTCTTAAAGATATCACCTATTGTCTGAGGAAGACCCATGGCGAGAAGCCCGACTTCTGCCAGAGGCTCCAGGGGCCGGGCGAGAGGGCGGAGCAACATTCCAAATTGTG
>WURT03627955.1:0-10465 GCA_009936505.3 Holothuria glaberrima | reverse complement strand
TTGAGTCAGCTTTGTACCATTGTTAAGTTTATGGAAGTTTAATTCAGATTTTCGTTCCCTCTTCACTTTTAAGCAAACTAAATCGTCCTTTTCCCCTAGCTCATACAGTAATACAAGTATCTTTGATGATGCATGCATACTATAGGTTAACTTTGGTGGTAACTACCATGATTCTAACATTTCAACAACAAAAGTGTTGTCACATGAATTAAAAGAGCAAGACTTGATTTGTTTAGTAGGGTGGGGGAGGGGATGTGGCGATTCCAAAGAGAGGTAGCTGCATCTCTCTTGCAATCATAAACCTTAGTCATTTCAGTCAGTCAGTCAGTTATAGCGCAATTGTTTTACCCTGACAGTTGTTGAGCGCTATCTTTGTTCTCGTCAAAGGACATTCTGAATGTAATGGTCTTCATATGTCTTTGTCTTATCCAAGACAGCAACTTAGCGTAAAATGTGCAATGTGTTAAACGTTTTTAGTTTCTGTGAGAGGGGTTAGGTGTACAAATGTTGGCGTTTTGTGAATCATGTTCCGCTGTCCCGATTTCTTTTTCCCCAATGATATCAAATATACTCGTGACACTTGGTCGCAAATTTTGAATATTCATAAAAATAGACACTGATCATATTCTGGACGTTAAACTTACCTCACCATATAGAACGTACTAACGGATAATGAATATAACTGCCTTGACATAGTAGGGAATGGTGACAATTATCAATGTAACGGCAGAACGGGTACAGTCCCTCCGACGTGTTCCTGCCTTTTGAACCGTATCCTCCCTGCGTCACCAGCGTTTGATAGCCCACCAAACTTCCAAAGTAATATATCTTTTGTCTGTTTACGAGTCGAAGAAATGGGGATGGGAGTACTGGCCCCCAGCAACCAGACGTTAATTGACACGCTCGCTATGTATTTGATAAATGGTTAGGCTATTCAAAGCCAATATGTCATCATAATGTTAGGCTATGACAGGTAGACAAATAAACTGACTTCAAACCGTGAAGATGTCGAAGACACACAAAGCTACTTAACGACTGTGAGGGTTAATCTTCCTATCAACCTTTTAATAACTCTTGAGCTGTTTGTTTTTGAAGTCAGCATTAATTTAATGAAACGTAATGTGTGATTTGTAAAAGAAAGAATTTTCTGGTATTCTCTGGAAAATGTTAACTAATGTAGGATTCTGCCCGTTTACTTAATTCAGTTTAACGTAAAAACGAGTGGGGTCATTATGCTTCGGTTCATTTGAAGGTTGGGGGCAACGACAAAGTCGTGGCCTTATTTTGTTTTCTAAATAACCCTGGATGCTTCAAACTTTATGATGGGGAAGGGGAGATGCTGGGGGTCGCAGTTGCGGTGACTGAGTCTACTTCAAGCTTGGGAATGCCAATGGCGTCGTGTAAAATTTATTAGGCCTATGAGAAAAGTTTGCGTGCCTGTATCGGTGCAATACTCTCCCCTGTCCTTATCAATTCAGGCTCTAACCTCTTCCCTGGCAACATTTAGTACTGTTCTCACGGTTTGAAGTTTCTTTTGAAAGAACCAAACAGTTTCATAAACTTTTCTTTAAGGGACTTCTAGTACCTGTGTAACAGACTCCACATATCATGCTTCCCTTCACATGAGCAATTTTTATAGTTTTTTATCACATCTTTTGCAAAGAACTACAAACTGAACAATAAATTGAGAGATTAATACAGAATATGAAGAATGTTATTCACCCATTCTCGCAAATAGGAAGTTGCTTGCTTACTGCTACTTAAAGGGGTTGCCTGCTTACTGCTGCTTACAAAGGGTTTACTCAGTTGGTCCGTTCTCTTTTCCATGAAGTCTGTTTTTTACGTTCCCACGTTTGAAACTGAGTGGGATAAGTTCTGCAGTTTCAAGTGACAACTTTGGCTCAGTCTTTGCTGACTTGGCTTTCCCGCCAACCTGTCTTCGTGTGTTCACTTCGCGCGAAATTCGCTGCGCATGATTTAAAGCCTTCCTCTGTTGCTCGTTATTCGTGACTTCGAAAAGTGCAAAGTTAATGGTCTTTTTGGAGGGGGAGACCAGTAAATCATCCTCCTCCACATTTTGTCGGTAAGATGCTGAGAAACTTGGCGAGAAGTAAATACTGCAAAATGTATCTCACCTGCCTACTGCTAAAAGGAGATGTAAGCCCTAAAATAACTCTTACTTATTATTTGGCTGTCTCGTTTTCCTGTGTATGAGATTCAGGTGAAAACTTTTGGAGCAAGTACCTAATGTCGATGGTTTCAGTCAGGTATAGGTAAACAACGCGAATGGGCGAATGTAAATCTGCAGCTAAATTATCACCAAACAGCCAAAGGCAACCACGAGAGCATGTATAAACCGAGCAAGAATAGAAAGAGAGAGAGAATTGACGTGAAAATTGCTTGAAGCTTCTCCTTGTCGAGATTTTGAAAGAAGTCAGTGTAGCAAGGCAAGGGTGTGCCGCACTCTATTCAAAGTGCATCGTTGTAAGAGTGAAAAGATATACGAACGCTTCATAAATTACCCGACCGACTTTTATGAGCTAACAAATTTTGCACTGTTGCCTTTTTCAGTTGATTTAAAACCGTGTTTAACGTCGTTTAACCAGATTTACTGTACAGTGCATAGCAAATAGGACAAATAAACGAGCATGAAAGACCCGCCAAAAGAGTCCTGCGCTAGTTTGAACAGTAAATCTAAGACCAAAGTTCAATTCATTTCTCTTTTGTTAACTTTAATAAGAAATGCAACTGAATTTGTGTGCTCTGTCATACATGCTCTCGTGCTTCGGGGTGAGTTATGATGGTTCTTTGGTGGGTCAAATATAAGTTATTATTGGTCATATCCGAATGGATTAAAGGAAGTCCGTGAGTTATGGCACGTCTATACAATACATTAAAGATTATTATGAAATTAAAGTTTGAGAAGAAAAAACAACACAATTGGAATCTTACTTAGCATTGTTTGTGTGATCTAGCTTTTTACTGCTTTTACGTGCTTGGGTGGTCATATAGCATTAGTCTGCGGTTTATATTAACGTGCAAGGACCGACACCTTTCGAATGTTTACTCAATAAGAGTGCCAATGTGAGGCTTCCGAAAGGTTGATGTCAGTATGTCAAACATCGGTTGAGAAACGACTTTGACAAGTTCAAGTTGAAAACAGTGCAGACGTTGCTAGATGCACTCAGTTATAGTTGTAGAATATATATACTGTATTATATCAAACATCTGATGATGCCTATTTCTTAGTTTTCATTTAATCAGCAGATCCAAAAAACAGTTTTCGTTTCCATCATTTGTCCAGATTTACAAAAGAATAATATTCGAAACTTTTGCAACTACAAAAGAGTATTATGGAAAAAAATACCAATGGGCAGCCCCCCTATTTTCGCGTCCGTTCTTCTACAAAATTACATTCGATTTTTTTTTTTTTTTTTTAGATTCCTGCCTAAGTTTGTTCCTTCATTTATTACAATAGTTGCATGACACTGGATAACTTTCAGTGGTTTGTTTACGATGTAGGATATTCTTGGCATGTAAATAGTTGTATAAGACGTTTCGATAATACCTTTTGGTGTTATTTGGATAACCACTCGAAATATTTGCAGCATGGCCCTCTTTCTGATAACGAAAGTTGGCATTTTTACCTCAGACCGGAAAATTGTCATGTTTTATTCAAAAATCTTTGTACTGTTATACTAAACTGACCATAAGTAAGAGTTTTTTATCTTATCTTTATACCACAGTTCTTCGGTTCCTTTAAATGAAACTATGAGGGTTATTTATTATTTTTACTCTTTCTTTTGTTATGGTATTCTTGACTTATAGACCTACTTGCTTTCGAATGCCTTTAATGTTCTTTAATATGTCCATACTTGCAATTATTCATTATTCAGGTTCAACGTATAATATCAGGTGATTTTTTCTTTTCCTCGTCAATGTTTGAAATGACCATTGGCGTTCAATACACATTTTCCAATTGTACAGTAACAGTACGAAAGAGTGAATGCTTTTGACATGAAAAGCTATTGCTACATGGAAAAAATACCCTACCTCCTCGCCTTATTAACTACCATCGTAAAATGTTAGTATTTTTAGGTCTTTGTGAGAACCAGGCTCCTTTGCTAGAAAGGTTAAAGTTGTATTAAAAGAAACTCAGTGTCTTCCAGCTCCCTGCTCAGGGTGAGGCCCAAAATTTTCTTGTAAGCGACCAAATTATATTGATAATGAATACTTGACTTCATTTGCACAAAGGCTTTTCGTACTTAATGTTTTTAGTGTTACACCTATTAGAGGCTACACCTTCAGAGTGCTGTCGAATTCATCAGTCATTACATCCAATAAAAACAACCCCAATTCACCTGACAAGTCACGTGCCTTGATCACCTTATAATAGTATCAGTGATTTCAAATTGATTTCTAAATGTCGTTAAAGTTTTGAACACTTGAAAAAGCACCGCACCTTAAGCTTTCATTGGTTCTTATATAGCCAAGCTCTATATACAAAAGCAATTGTATGCAGCAGTTAATTTATGAAGGCAACCTTTTGGTAAAATTTTATGACATTTTCTTGGGCGAACGAAGGGAAAGATAATGTGTATTATCCTGATTGATCGTTTTCCATGAGTGGGACCTTCGAACCATCAAAAAGACGCCTCACACGTATCCTATGTATCCTAACATGAATCCTACCATTTTCTTATGTTTATCGGGGTCTGGTGCCTTTCTGATTTTTGATAGGTTACCCTTTGCCCCATTCCAGCTGGTCGTAGACAGTTATGTAAAGTTATTGCGTTAGAGCAGCTATTTATCATTCTACAGATTCTCCTGGAAGACAAGAAAGTGAGTAATCCCTCAAAAAGAAACAACAAACTTCTCAATGTGCATGTGACACAAAGAGATACTTTCACAGCTCGGCAATATTCGTGTTTCCGGGTATAGAATCCGGCGATTGTCTGTTGTGTGGTTAATGTCTACAAGACAAATGATTACGAAGTTGTTAACCGTAACCAAACGTTTTAGAACGCTGGTGACAAAGGGGTTCCGTTATCACTTCTGATTCGTCTTTGTTAGACGGAAAGGTATCGTAAAAGGCACCCTACCATAAAGCCAAATCTAAAGCGAACTAATTTCACACATTAAAATTCATCATCACTGCTGTTTTGTCATGGTTTCGTGAAAGGAAAGTATACAATTCCTTTTATATTCTTTGACGGGGGATATGGGCCAGAGGTAGGGGATCAGGAGGAATGAAGACTCGACAAACAGCTTGTGTATGACATGGACGGATCCGGATAAAGCTGTCAGAGGCCTCGATAGGATATATAGTACTACAGTAAAATGCATAGGGAGTATAAATCCACTTGCTTATGCTACGGAAATGAGCTAACGATTCTCCATCAGTGCAAGTTCTGATTTGACCAGCTGTAGGAACCATTAGCATCTCAGTCTCGGGTGGAATTTCTGACTTAAAAAAGCTTCGAGAACGATTGGCTTACCCCAACACCCTTAGTGAGCCTCTGCAGGATTTATCAGGTGAAAAGGAAGTTTCAGTTGGGGTTCAAGGGGGTAAAACAAGTATTTGTCATTTTGTGAGAGAGATTTAGCTTTATATGTCCGTCCAAGGTAGATCGATGTATGATGGCTTGATGACCCATATTGGGAGGAGGTGGGAAGGGGGAGGGGGTTACTAGAATGTACCTGTATTCTAATATCACTAATTCTTTGAGCAAATGAGAGAGCTATTTGCATGTAAATGTAACCCGTAGCAGACAATTGGCGGCATACGTTACTTCATATTTCTCTAATATTGTCAGCTCAATAAACGAGAACTTTTTTGTTTGATTTGGAAAATTGCGTTTTTCAGCACCGTTAGCACTTTTCACTTGGTATAGCTATATCACGCAAAGTATGGCAAAATTACATTGAACGCTTGCTACAAGTCGTTTCTATACAAGCATTCCACGTCATTTTGGTAACGCGTTGAAATGGGTGATACCTTATAAACCGGACAAGATATGATGAAATAGTTCGATGATATTGTTATATGAAGTCAAGTATTTCCATTTTCCTCATTTTTCATTCAAAATTATATTTTCTTTTTTTTTTTTGATATCTTTTTTATTATTCGTACAAGTATTCAAAGTGTCCTATACAACCGTCTTTTACTTAGCGATGTAACTTTTTATTGTCATTTTGGTTTCTCCGTTTTTGCAAGGATTGGAAAGAGAGCAATGCTGACGGCTTTAGTAGGGAGAATTTTGCCCCTGTAAATCTCTTGCCACCCCCCCCCCCATTTTGCACCCATGAAGCCATTCGCCATACATAAAAGACATTTTGCAGCTGACGACAGACTATTATTCCCTTAACAATTCCCCACCCTTTGCCGCCACTGTTAGCCCCTTGGTGTCACTACTGAAGGTGCTTATCGAGAGAGTAGGAGAAGTATATGTACTTATTAAAGAGGCTCATTGAGTTGATATGGATTATTTTTGTGATGAGTTTGAAAGAAATTATTGCATGACAATGTTTCTAATTACCCTCATTTTTCATGTTTCACTTCCTTTAGTTACAGAAAATGTGAGAAATTGCAGTTCTTGTGGGCAGGGATTGTATATGATTATTATTTAATTTTAAAAAGTGTCTGGTCACAAATTTGTTATACATGATTTTAATCATTCATTACCCTTTCATTGTCATTTCAGTTGTGAGTCAAAAGTGCAGGATCTCTTAGTTTGATCATTTACCATCAAGATGCGAGTAAATCTCAACAGGTGTGAAAAAATCATGAATTTTGTGAAACAACTCAATAAGCCCCTTTAAGATACTGTGAGTGCCGTAGGAAATATATTTTCAGCACCATCTTTGATTTAGAATGCTTTATTCACCGACAAAAAACATACTCAGTTGAGAGTTGTTACTTAGGAGTGAGGTTTGTCTTTTTTCTCTTTAAACAGGTATTGCCAATATTTCATATTCTATACGGCGTCAGCACATGTCGGCAAAAGTAAAGTTTGGGACCATCCTCTAAAGATTGGGTGATGTTTTTGTCATGATGGAGAATAACACATTCATTAAATTTTTATTTTTGACAATACACACAAAAATATCAAGATTTTTACTATTTGGCAAATTGGCACAGATTTATATAACCCAAGAACTGAAGAAGGTATGTTTGTTTATTGAAAAAATGTGTATGTTAAGTATAGCATTACACCGTTAACAATTTTCACTGATTTGAATGTTGCATGTGATCTGTAAACGTTGGTTGATGACCATGCCAGTCAACAGGACCATTTAAATGGCTCTCGATACTAGTTATCTCGGGTCTGTAGAAAATAAAAAAAACATCAAAATCAAGAAACATTTATAGAGTCTTATGGAGCATCTAAAATAAGAAATGATATTGTGAGAGGTCTAGTGAATTACTATCGTTGTCTTGTTCTTTCACTCGCTAGGCTCTAGTAGGAAAACTTTATGTTTACTTAAAGGGGAATATTGCGTTTGTTATACAGAAAATTTTCATATATTATAAACCAATCTTAACAGATAAAGAATAATAGACAATTCAAAATAAGCCAGTAGCTTTCTTTTCAAGGAATAAGGCTCTCACAGGAGGTAAAGCGATTATTTGTTGAACGAAAGTAATTTGTTCACCCAAACTTTCAAAAATTCAAATGATGCAACATCCATTACTCTTGTAATGCATAATATTTTGAGGAGATAAAGCTATTGCTAGAGTTTATTGGTGAGACCGAATGGTTTAATAAGGATTTAAGGTATTTTCTTTGTATGCCATGTTGGTTCATTTTAAACGCAATATTTCCCTTTAAGTATGCCTTAGCTCGTATATATAGCGAGTCAGCGACAATATCGGTGTAGCTATAATGGATTCAAAGTGTAATGTCAGTCCAACAGCATAACATTAAAAATAAATTTATTGAAGGCTTTTCGAAATGATTAACTGATAAACATGCTAAATTAGTATACGTGTCTTTGTTGTTTGTATACCTATGTACGTCAAATATTCTGTACTTTACTTTGATTTTCTTGTACTTACTTCCATGCGTAATCAACGGTTCACTATAACTTTATAAAACACCTTACACACAAATTTGATATTTCTCTAAATCTCTGTTAAGCTTGAAGATTATTTGAACGAGTTATCGAGTCTCTTCCATGTTTTCGTTCTGAACCTTTTTTACAGATTTTTACAAACTTTTACCACGAGAATAAGAAACTGAAGTGAAGATCCAAGTTGACTTCGTTCGGAAAAGTGAAAAATGTCACGGATGAGGATGAACTCAGCATGCATAATTACATGTCACATTAATACTCTAATTATCCATTGGTTATTGAACAGAGCCCAACATAAATATTCATTACCATCATAATAATATTCCTGGTAGTTGATAATAAGAACTATATGGTAAAAATGCTGAACGTTCAAACTAAGAGACCCGTCTGTCACTTGTAATAACCTTGCAAATGAATATTCATTCAACCAAATCACCGTCTGTGGCAAATAACTCGAAAAAAGTGAGTCATGATTAAAAATAGTAGCCTTCGTTTCACCAACATCTGGATGACGTCATGCCGCATACCTTATATTTCTACAAAATTAATGACTTTCAAGAGGATTATTTTATTTGTAACCTTTGGTAAGAATTGATGAGCCTTTTAACGGTAGTAGAATAGATTAGATTAAAACTGGGCTGGTCATTTTGAGAGGCTGTTTACTCTTGTTGCAGAAAGTGATTAAAATACAGCAAATACGTCGCCAAAATTCACATGTGCGAGTAGTTTTGTCTCAAATTTCATAATTAATAATTACATCTACGATCGCTATACAGATTGCTAGTTTCCATTGTACCGTGAAGTTATATCTCGCAGATTTCGAAGGCCGGAAACAATAAAACCGAACGGGAAACTCGGTCATGTGGTAATATTTTTTAAGAACGCTCAACTTTTTCCTTTATAAAAACGTCGATATTTGTCTCGCTTTCAAAGATAGATAATGATTGCCGTTGCCCACTATTCATCTTTAGGGAAAGGTCTCAATTACGTGATTTGATATTGAACTAATATCAGAATGTTTGTATCAAGTTTGTCCGACAGATATTCCGTGTAGGAAGTTTTAAATCACCATTGTGTATCTGATTATTGTAAATATCACGGGATTTCTTCAAATCACCAATGGTGCGTTCAGTTCTCAAGACTATTATAAACTTTATAGCAACGATTTAATATAGATGTATTGCTAATGGCCCATTGTTCAATCAAATGATGATATCATGGAATACGAATCAAATCAGTTTGCAAGATCATGATATCAACATTGTCTATGAGATAAAAAGTTTTCTTTTAAAGGGGTTCTTTTAAAGCCTTGCCCATATTTTACAAAATATTAGAATATGAAATCGGTAAAGCATGTGATGTTTAAATGTTACTATACAGTGAACTGCCTTCCTTTTTGAAAGTCAGAAATAAACCTAAATAGTTACAAAAACAATCTTTCTGTTACATCTTATTTGAATGAAATTTCCTACTAGGTCTGGTAATTTCTTTCTTTCTCAGAAACGTTCCTTTTCACATACAAAATTCCATTGATCAAAATGTGGATAAGTGTAACCCTCAGAAATGACGTCATCAAGGCATCTCCTAGGCATAACCCCCCCCCCCTCTTAACCGTTACCAAGGTGATCTAGAAAAGACATATTTTGCCAAAGAAAGCAGCCAATGAACAAATATACTACAGTGGTAACCAGTATGATGTAGGATAACGTAGCGTGCGACTTTTATCCTGTGTTACTAGCCGTACAGTTTCTCCCTAAGTGAGTGGGATAAAGAATGAGTGAGAAAACTACATCTGTTCCTCAGACTATTCAGCATAACCGTAAATACCGTCCCCTTTAAATGAACTTTTGAAGAGGAAAGGAAACAAGAAGGAGTAATGCAGTCTCGTGTGTGGTAGGGGTAGTAGCCAATAACAAACCAAAGGGAAATTGCAGTCACCCCAGTTTGGATTATAGTAGTCTACCCTATTTTACGATGGCCCCTGAGAATCATATGGCAATATTTTTCTCGCTAACTTTTGAAATTTACGAGGAGTAACTCCTTGGTTTACCTTGAATATACAATATTTAAGTTCTGAAATATCATGAAAGATACTTGAAAGAGAAATAAGAAAGTTGTGAGCTTAAGCTGTTGTTTCAAAATAAGTTTAGGGGGACGATTCATGCCCTTTAAACCGTAATGTGTTTGCACTTAAACATTTTCAAACGAGGCAGTTAGAACTGTTATGCATGGGGTTTGCAGGTCGAACATTCATATGATATGGAGCCCACGTTTCCTTTGATTCTTTCTTCTAGTGATCACATGCAATAGCTAAATGTCGGGTATGTGGTGAGCTTTATACCTTTAACATGAATAAACCGTAGCTGAAGTTGCAAACCTGTTAGTTAGT
>WURT03627845.1:0-15183 GCA_009936505.3 Holothuria glaberrima | reverse complement strand
ATCATTGTATCACATCAACACACGCATCAATTCGTTACAAGTAACTCTCATGCATACGGAAGGCATATAGGAAGGGACTCTGGAGACTTTTGTCCCCCACTTTTGTCCCCACTTTTGTCCCCCACTTTTCAAGGACGAAAATTTCTTATACATTCAATCGCTTTAATATATTTATACTTAACAACACCTCTTCAATGGCTGTATACCCAAAAATCACAAAATGTAGAGTCAATTACATCTATAAGGACGTCCACAAATTCAAAGCTTCCAAACGGGGAGAAAAAAAACTCCTTTGGATTCCTTTCGCAGGACGACTGTCTGAAATGTTCAACAACGGCTAACAGCAGATTCCAATAGGCCTATATGTAGAGCTCTTTAAAACGGAGAAAGATTTCAGATGTCCATTATTTCTACTTCATATCAAATCCGAATCCTACGAGTGGTATGTATGATGAATGTATCAATAAACGATCCTGCATTATGTTTGCTAACTTCACTGGCTTCAATTCTTTTGATTCCTGCCATTCGCCATATGGTAATGTACAGTAACATCGGATAACTTTACACGCATATTGAAAACCAAGACCATTGTATGCCAAATGTTCAGCCATCCAAGTTCGACCAATAAAATTTAGATTAACGTCGACAAACTTGGATTATCGAATTACTTAACGTTTGGCTTGCCATAGAGTAGCTCCTTTTAAAAAAGTCGAGGCGTCACTTGTCTCGTGATCTACGTGAGAAAGACTGTTCAAGCGTACAACAGTTTTTGTTTGGCCTGCTTTTCCCTCTTCTTTACGCGATAGGGACTAAAGTTACTTCTTTACGCGATAGTGACTAAAGTTGAAGAAAAATGTTTGGTTGCCTTAAAATCGCTGCAGGTTGAATTTATAATGCGATATTTGTCGTAAAAAGGAATTGATCTTTCCACTTTAAGTATTGTAACACGTCCAGACGCCACATCTAGTACCCCAAAATTAGTGGCGCAGCCAAAAATTCCCTCACGGGTGGGGGTGACTGTTCTGTCATTGCCGGCCTGTAAGAGGGGTCTCCCTTTGAAAATTTTTTGAAAATTTAGATGTTCTTACATGCAATCTGATGCTTCATGTGATGCCTTTGTCAAATTTGGCTTTCAAAAATTTACATATTTTAGGTACCAAAAAACGACACCAGTGAGACGGGGTAGTAGGCATAACCCAATGCCCCCTAAACACGCCATCCACAAAAACCTTTGTTTCATTAAACACCGAAAAGACAATTCACCAATACTGCCATGCACATAATATTGGCAAACAGGTAGATAGCTTCTTCTCATCGATACACACCGTGTTTCAAAATAGCTCAGTGACAGATTATCAGCAGACTGTAGATATTACCTACGGTTCAGGAAACCTTATCGCTACATTGGACTTTGGTTCAATGAAAATTCTTTTACTAGGAGAGTTAACGCTTGTACACTATAACATATCGTATTTATTCTATTAAATCACAGCTATTTTTTTCCTTTGCATTCCTCAGCAAAAGAACTTAATCCCAACAAAATCACTGGCTTCTCTAAACTTTTTGCTATTCCTTTAAATAAAATGGGTGAAACCGTCTTCCCCGAATTCTTCTATAGATTGCGTATAAAGAAACGTACAACTATACTCATACATAACAGATATGTAAAGGACCATGTTAATCCAGCCTCCTGAGATTTTAGGTTAAGATTGAACAGCCTTAAAGTTCGGGAGATCCCCCCCCCCCCAATGGAATAATCTAGCTTTCTCCGATTGGAAGAAAAATTGACCGTGGGGTGACATATTGCCTATTTTACCCACAATTCCAAAAGTTCTTTGTGTAAATTGTCGGTGGCGAATGAGTTTGGAACCCCTTTGCAAAACTTGTCGGTCTAATGTAGGCAAATGCAATAAAACCTTTATTCAGTAGGTGGATTATCATAGCTAAAAAACCACGTCCTAATCGGTGGTTCACCACACCGTCTTTGAGAAAAAACGCAAGTTTTTGAGTGGCTTTTGTTCTTACTAAACCTTGTCTTTGTTAGGCTAGCAAGCCTATTAAATGTATTGGAGACTTTTGATTTCCCCCAAACGGGAGAAATCCGGACTGTTAAATTGGAGGTTCCAATTTGGCCTAATCTTACATTCTCTGTACGAAAGCCACATAATACAGAACCAAAAGAAGCTTTTATATGATAAAGGCTTAGACTTGACAGTTTAATCCTATCACATGCCCATTTTCTGAAAATATCCCTCCCCTAGGCGTTTAATTATAAATATGGTATACGTGATAATACGTCAGGAAATGGATGTCCTTAATTATGTGTTTTGGCATTTTTTCACTTCTTGACAGAATGAATAGTTTATACCACATTTTGTCAAATAATTCCATCAAAGAAAATATGTTTAAATCTTTTCTTACCTCCCGATAAAAAGAAATCTATTCTTGATGTTCATTCGTTTGGTGGCATTGAGCAACTTCCTGACCGTCTCTCCTTGACAGAAACATATCACCACCTTAGCGGTGGTGGTCTCTAAGAGCTTCCGTACTACGTCATCCACCTCCTCGTCCGCTGCCGTGTCACTGATTTCTTCCGAGGATGCGATACATATCCCGTCTAGGTGAGCGAGGTTTTTGAAAGCCAGGAAACCACTCGAGCCGTAGTTGCCTAGGTTTTAATTAAAGAGAAAGAAAGAACGACATAAAGTGGAAAATTATCTTGATTTCGTTTTTTTATCAATGTTTTTAGCCCATTTCTTGCTTTATTTGGGAAAAACCATACTGGATGGGACAAGGAAGACGGAGGTTATAGCCTCACTCATCAAATACATTATTATGTCGGGAAGGGTCAAATATCTCCACTTTTCCTTCAGAGAATGATAGCAGTTAAGGAAGTGGAATTTAGTTTAGAATGACAGACAGAGGATTCACTTCATTTGTATTGGGGCTCTCTTTCTGTTGAGAACGATATTTCGGTGAATTATTGCGTGACATTATAAAATAACGACGAGAGAACAATGTGTACAGTAAATTACGAAAAATATGATCTAGACAGAAAATGCGTTTTAACGTTAAAACTCCATAAATATGACGTTACATTGTGCACGTAAAGAAGCAGGTGAGTATGAGTGAGGAAAGGGGGGTGCTTTGAAACGACAGAAAATCAGAGGGATCTCTGTCGGCAAGAAGATAAACATCGCTAAGCACAGACAAGAAAAATCTTTTAGATTCCAATAGCATGAGAGAATAAGGCAACACTATCAAATAAATATTCGTAGCTTAGATATCACATGGTTCAGAGAGTATCATGCTCTTATTCTTAGATATTTTTCGTTATCATGTTAGTTTGTGATGTTGGATGAATTTTATCAAATATGTATTCTAATTTTTGCAGCGACATTAACATATGTTATATCTAAGCATCCTAGAGATTCATGAATTGCAAATGAAGGTCGGTAGATTTGTTAACTGAACTGAATCTTACGTGAACAGTTGTTACATTTAGTGAATTTGTTAGTGAAAAATCAGACGTTAGTTCCGTCAGAGTCATACTGAGCATCTTAAGACAATGACTTATCTCTGGGTTCTACTTAAGAAAATATTTATGTAACCAGCTGATCATTTTATTATTGATGAAGGTTACAAAATGGTTCGTATGCGTCGTTTATTTAGTATGAGACCGACTTGAAGAAAACAAAATATACAGAACTGAAAAATATAATGAAGAGAGTGGTCGATTGAACACCCTCACTTACAGGCGACAGGTGGATACATTCTTACAAACGATCCGAGACGAAATGTAATAATAACAACGAAAATAATATAGTGCATCTTGCTTAATAATATAGCAAGAAGTTTTATTCTAGAATTCATTAGATATTTGCAATTCCAGGAATATCTTTAAGTCATTTAGAGATAACTTTTTATCAATTCAAAATTGCTAAATTGATATTGATTGAAGATATTTTTAGATGATTTTAAGATATCTCGCATGATAAGTTACAGATATCTTCAAGTGATTTTTTTTTTCTAAAATCGCTTGCACATGTCTTTAACTAAATAAAGATGTCTATAAAGCGGGAATAAAAACTAATAAAATTTGACATGAAATTAAATCATGGAAGCCGCCAATTCATAAATTTGCTGCCTTTGCCAAAAAAATTCACTACACTACAACGACCGTGCAGCTGGTAGTCCAAATGTCCAACGTTTAGTATCATTTCTTGAAGAGCAAAGTGCGTTGGCTTCACTTTAAATTAATCTCATGCATATTGCAATTGAAACCAGTTTTGTATGAATAAAACTCTTCCCTAAATATTATAGACTACATAATAATCTGTCAATTCCACACACACCTCCAACGATGATCTCAATATCAATATAAAACATCGCTCGGAGTGGATTACAATTCTGTGTTTATGCAGCCATTGTAAAGTTATATCACAGAGAAGATCAATACTATTAAAATTGTCTTTCACCCAGATCTTACAACCGTTCGTTGCGGTAAAAAATCAATTTCGTCACAATGTCGCCTAGTATCTCATTTCAGGTTAGCTTCCTCAAAGAAGCAACATCATCTGTAAACTGAGGAAAAATTGCAAAATTTCTCACTTAATAATCTGTGCATGTGTTTAATACGTGATGATTGAACTCCAGGAAGTTTGTCAAATGATCAGCTAATGTGTGGCATATAAGACGGCGTTAGTCTACATGATCGGGGGAGCCTAGCTATACAGTTAAACAACTTAGCACATGCGTTTAGACAGCCTTAATTCTCTCTCAAAAAGTACTAGCTGCAACAGCACAAAAACAGCGACACCTGTTAAATGATTACCTTACTTATTACTGAAAGTGCTCAAAATGAACCATTAAATATCCAAAAGTAAAACCTTCAAAACCATTCAGCATTATCTTTGAGCAGAGCATACCGTAAGGTAAAAAGCAAGATTTTTTTTTGGGGGGGGGGGTTAAGCACTCATAAAACGAGATCGATAATCCTTGTGACTTTCCGGCTGAGATGACAAATTTGTAGCTTTTTCCCATTTCTTTAAAAACAAGAAATTTTTCCATATTGCTGCTCAAAGATATGGCTATCATGTTAATCATGTGGAATTACCGTCAAAAACAGTTTCCATCATAATATACTCTCATAAAGTTCTTTTGAGAAATATTATGAATGAATGGTGCTACCTCAAAATTTATATAAAGTATAAAACACTTTGTTGAAGACTGCCACTCCGTTAAGAATGATTATTTTCCATTGATAATAGTAACGGTAGAACAGGTTTAAAGTACAGTAGTTTGATTAAATCGAACGAAATCGTATATATAGTGTCGACGTCTGTCATTATGTTGTACGGTATGTATTGTAAGAGAGTTGCAACCGATGGCTTTAGATACGGTTGTATATATACATTCATCGAAAACTATGAAAGTATGTTCAAGTATCATAAAATAACTCTTTTCAAGTGTAAGAGCGTATAGAGGTGTTTTCTCGACGTCACGTGATAGCGTTTGCTTGGTTTTAAAGGGCAAGCGTCCATTGTGTCACAGTAGTAGTGTCTATGATTATGCCGTGCGCGTGTGTTGTATCTATGATCAGATGATTATGCGTGTGCTGTAAATACGACTGCTGTGTATGTGTTTTGCCTTTTACGAAAGGACAATCCCAATCGTGTGACGCCACATAAAATTCCTCTATAGGTTAAAGAAAAAAGAGCACGCTATTAAAAGAAATTTTACACAACATTTAGTCTTGATATACTGTTCCTGCGAAATCAACAAGATTTTAAATTATCTTTCATATTTCATTCATGCCAGTACATACTTACTTCACAAATGAGCTATTCTGTGTTCTACTTCCACTTTTCTTCACTCACAAGCAGAGCACTGGTCTGCATTATATAACAAAATGATGCTCTACAGATAAACATTTCTGAAATACTTTTCGTATTAGACTTGCCACAAGTTCTTTGACGGCTAACGTGTGAACCCTAATCAGTTATTGATAGCATTTCATTAACAAGCTCGATAGAAAAAATGACAAAGGGTTTAGGCCACAGACTTTTCATACATATGGACAGAGGATCATGTGAACAACAGGGTCGTCACCGTTTGAACGAAGTATATGCTTTCTAAGATGACTGTTATTCGTGCGATTTGACGACAAATAAAGTAATTTCAAAATGTACCGAATGGATTTTGAATCGTGAAATCTCTGAAATGCAGGCGAAGATCAGTTGAGCTAGAGACAAATGCTACTACTAAATTATATCATAATTGTTACAGGATTGGTAAGAACTTCACACAGATACATTCACACTAAACGCGGATTCAGGGCGCATACCCGGTGTGTGCTCTCCCAGCTTTTGGCTGCTCATACGAATCAAAGAGGTTTCATATTTTTACTCAGTCATATTTACCTGCAGTGACCCACTTGACGAGTTCCCCCTTTACCGGATTTCTGGATCCGCCCATACACACACGGTCACGGTGAAGATACGAAGCTTGTTATTACAAAGAGCCAGCCTGCGAACCATTTGAGGTACGATATACCAATCATGTAGGACCGCTCATGTGATTGCTTTATGGTTTGTTTGGCAACTTTCTAACAACAGGAGTAACAGGAGGTTTTGAAATAACTATATAACTAACGGTAACGGGGATTGTGGGTTTCGCAGAATGTAACCTCTGACGAAATATTTGTTTCCGACCCCGCCCTCCCTTATTTAACAATTATACTAGGGTGTTTCAAGTCACGCTTAGCAGGACCAGTATGATACTATCAAAAAGACACTTCCCCTCTCATCTTTAAAATATGTCCCTCCGATCCCCCTTCCTCTTCTTCAGCAGTCTTCATCAGATGAAAATTTCTGGGAGCATCACTTTGCTTTGATAAGATCTTGGGCAAACAATAGTCATATCCATGAAAATCCCATTAAGTTTGCAGCTCACAGTAGCACTTTCTTCGTAACTTACAAGTTGTGTGAAGCGGAAGTATTTCTGCAAGAAATGACGTCATTCTTGGCACTAATTTCATGGCAGTGTACAAACAAGGGGGAGCTTTTGGGAGCTTGTAGCATAACGTAAACGGTGTTATAGCGACAAATAATTTAAGAAATGTGTAGATGAATTTACCATAAAAAGTGCACAAGCTGAAATTCAATCAATCTTATAGCTACAGGTTGTTCACCTTCCGTTACGTCATTGCTGACGCGACCATCTTGCCGGCTTGCTGCTAGGCGACCAAGTCAATGAGATTGGCAGTGACTGACGGCAGACAGACTCTACGGGCCAACCAGACGCTAGCTTGACATGATATGTTAGTATAGGAAAACTAGTGCAGAAATTTCCTCGTAACCTTGCTTTGTACGTTTTTACATGAGGCCTAAAGACAATGTTTCTGATCTTAAAACATGACTGCAAGGGACTTTGATTACAATTCTGCTGCTCAGACTCATGACGACGCAATAGATACTATCGTTTCACTCTGCACAGTGATCAAAGCACCCATGTTATGTGATATGTACTTACAAGGTCGCATCATACTAAAGTTTCTCTTAAATACGTTTTCTAGAGTAGAACTTAAGAGATATATGTTAGTTAACCTCCCTTCTAGGAGGATGATCTTGGACCGATAGTATGTTTTCTCCTATTAGCCTTGGCTTATGGGACTTTCAAAGTGAAAAATATAGTCAAATAGCTACAATACATCCACAGCAGGTTGTACATCCAGGGAGGTTCATTCATTTCGTTTTGATCTAATCTCTGAATAGTACGCAAACGTCCATTTTGTAATTAACATTCAGAGCTTCGTGTTTAGGGAATTACTAAAACGGAACGATGATGATTATAATTAGCAACGAAGTTATGTTTATAAATTAAAACATTGTCAATTGTTTCCTTGAGTCAGTGAGTCGTTGACTTAAAATGCAGTGCTTTGATTATCAAAGCAATTTTTCTGCATGAAAGCTCGATCTTTACTAATTATATGGTAGCCTATTATTATAAAAAGATTAAGGATTAAATACATCACAGTAAGACATAATGCATGACATGAGAAATGTAACAGGTTACAAGAAAGACTAGATTTGAGTAATTATGACATACTTTTACCAATCAATAAAGACTAATGACTCGTATGAATGACTCGACTTAATCAACAACAAAAAGCATTACTAGACTTTAACTCCCTGCTTTAACTACCAAATGAAGTGATTCGTCACAACTGCATTAAAGGGGCTAATTGAGTTGGTTCCCAAAATTCATGATTTTCTCACAGCTGTTGAGATTTAGCATCTTGATGGTAAATGGTCAAACTAAGAGATTCTGTACATTTGACACAAAACTGAAATGACAATCATAGAGTAATTGATGATTAAATTCATTGATTACAAATTCGGGACCAGACACTTTTTACCATTAGGTGTCAAATATATGCAACCCCTATTCATAACAACTTCAATTTCTCATATTTTTGGTAACTGTAGGTAGTAATACACGCGTATTAAGGCTAATTATAAACATTGTCATGCGATGATTTTCTTCAAACTCGTCACAAAATAATCGCTATTAACTCAATGAGCCCCTTTAAGCTTTAGTCTCTTCCGAGCCATATTATTCAACATTTTATTTTTGTTTCATATCAATGCTTTGTATACATTTAAGATTCCATGTTCGCTTCAAAGCAGCAGATAGGTGTCAACGAATTATTACAAAGTTCATGCTTTGACTTTCTGCTGGTTGTAACGTCACTTTGTTTAAAGTTAGCCTCTGAATAAATGCAACTGTTATTACGCAGTCATATATATTGCAAAGTTTTGGTATTAGTTTTAAATTGACATAAATTTTCGTAATACTTAAAAATTTCTTGAGTCATTTTGCACATAGAATACAACAGACAGGCTTATTAGTTTCACCTCTCAAGCCTGTAGAAATATTTGTACCTTTTCAGACCCTTTAAACGCGAAATAAATTGAAAAATTTTGACTAAAGCTGTAGTATCATATTACGCCTTTTAGCCCCCGAAATCCCACCAAAAATGACGACAAGGCTTTGTAATGCATAAAACAATGCATTCTAACAAACCCCATCACTGGAAAGTAACTGTTCGTATTTTGAATTTTTCCTGGTGGTTCAATCATGTGTAAATAGAAAACATCCTTAACAGTAAATAACCCACATCTTCATCTGAGGTGCTTCTTCCGATTTCGGTACGTTCTTTCAAGTGTTTGGATGAAGGTACAGTTACCTCGTTTTCGTTTGAAAGTTACTCACCAGATTCTTTTCACTTCACCTACATGCATCACTTATTAGCTCAGTCCATCTCCGTTGCGACGAGTGCAATTTCCCTCAAGGTGTACTCATACTCTTGATGGTCGAATGAGATACATCCATCAATAACTTCCGAATCTAACCGGAAAAGATCGAGGTTCTTATTGACCTCAGCTTTCACAGGAATAATGTAACGAACTGCGTGCAATTTGAGTTTCACTGCCTGTTTTGATCTTGCCTGTGTCTTGCCTGTGTATCTGGTGAAAGGATCTATACAGTTATACTATTTGGGATATGACTATGACAGCAAGATGGTCCCGAGCTTGAGGGTATGCAAAAAATTTGACACTCCGATGTCTTAGTTAGGATGGTCCACAAGCTGAAATTATTTTGATTAACAAATAGCATTCAGTGTATTACCTCATCAGTCTGCTTATAACAGTTGTTTTCAATTTCGAAGTACTATCTTTTACCATAATTATAGTTAAGTGTGTCACGGTAACCAGCAGAAATAAAATGAAGACAACAGTTACGGTGCAACAGCTCAAACAACATATGTCAATGGCAAAAAGTGAGAACTAGTCACAGTTATCTTAAAACAGAAACAGAATGGTAGCCAATATCCGCAGTTTTGACGCTGGCATGTCAGAAAACGAAATGATTCATTTCATTAAAAAGATGGCTCTTCTCCTATTATCACAACAGTGGAGAAATTAGAGTTACCATAATAGGTCGATTTTGGTTGAAAGAAACGGCTGGGGTGTGAGTCAATCCTGGAAACGCGGCTTTAACGCATTTAACGGCTTTCGCCCCAATGGTATTTGTCTCGCTCAAACAGGCCACATTAACAAGTTATAGATACTTTAGATAGCCTATATGGGATATATATTCTTTGCAATGATTGGTGCCCAGAAACCGTCACAATTATGTCGAAACACATTGCAGCCTTCAAGGGTTGGCAGAATCAAAATAATATAATCAAATCTGACGGAAACATTAAATTGATTGATTCGAGTACGGCAGAGGTCTCTGTGTAATTACATTACACCATGGTCGCAAAGTGAAACATAAGCGTGCCAACCTTTGCCATGGGAAGCCGAAAGGGCCAATATCCCCTAGAGTAAATTGGGGTAGAGCCCATGTTTGTTTTATTCGTCGAGAGGACGTTGGACGTATATTTCGTGTTAAAACAATTGAAATACGTCACATGTCGTGGTCTTAAAGTGAAATAAATATATTTCGATGGCGCCTAGACGGACAAATTTGTTGAATGGGTTTCCGCATAATTATACCTTAATATTAAATAAGATATCCGTTTGTCCGTGCACTGATCAAGTGTAAGCTCTGGTCTGCAGCAATTTGAATTTCAATTTCGATCAAGGTTTGTCGTCGCTACTTAAGGACAACGGATAATAATACCAGATGACCCTGTTAATATCCTGATCAAATGTATGAAATTATGCGTTGTTCGTACGCAACAGTTCGACTTTGAGAGGAAAGGTTGTAAAGTTTCGAATGTCTTTTGCAGTCATTTAAATTGATCCTTTGCTAGTGATGGTTAAAGTTTTAAACCGTTAAAGTTATTAACGGATCATGGGTGAAACCGCTGTGTGACACCCTTGCCAACAAACACCAAAATGTTTACTTGCATGTAACCCGCTGACGTAAATATGGTCGAATGTTAAAGTTTGAAATCCACGAAGTCCCTGTCACTCTGTCCTACACATATATGATTAAACATCTTGGTAATTCAGCAACTTAAAAATATCAAAGGCTTCTAGACTATGAGTTAATACTTTCTTCCCAAATATTTGAAGTAGATGGCCGAATCATTTAAAAACCTGCTTAGCGGATCGTAGGGTAATCCTTTCATAACTTGAAGCGTTAACATAAGACTAGTCAACTCATTACAGAGTATTCAGTCGTACAATATCGATAATCTATACAATTTAAATGAAAGAAGCTTATCCTTCAAATTTTCCGAAGATTAATCAAATCCCAGAACATACGGTATGTCGGACGATAATGTACACGAAGGACGATCGTCCTTAGAGGTTTGCATTTTCCGAGAGCTTGAAATGGTGTGGAAAATTTCACTTATCCAGAAAAAAATCTAACACATATAATGAATCTTACGAAATTTAATCAGCCTTCCCTTCATGTAGTTTAGCAAGACATGGCATGGAACCTCCCCCCCCAAGAATAAACAATCTACATACGATAGAATACTGCAATCAGTTTAGGTTCATCCACCGAGATGTGGCCGCCTGTTGGACATACATTAATTGGTACGCCTAGTAATGCACAACACCTAGTTACTTAGAATGAAATGTAACTTCAAAAAATGCAAACCTTTGAGACAGCCCCGCAGAAAAATCCTGAAGTATGGCTACTGAAAACAAGATGGCCTCTTACTTTCGTTTCCAGACAGAACGGAACTTAAGACGATTTTAGGTTTTGAGAATGTTTTTAATGGAAGAGGATACAAATTACTAGGTTTTTAAGTTCTTTTTCTTGAGGGAAATTTGAATTATGAAAGGGTGCATTTTTTAAACATTCCTAGAAGACGGATCTACAGTAGATGAAAACATCGATGTATGTGGAACTTGCGAACGAGCGTTTTATATCATGTGTGTATGCACGGAGGTGTTACTTTGGCCAAAGTAACACCTCCCTGGTGTGCGTATAGAAGTCGGTCTTTACGGATACCAATGCGATTTAATAGCTCTTGATACAAAGGTGAAACTGTTTCCAAACGTAAAAATGAAGCAACTGTTCAGATAGGCTCAGTGTGTTGTTATAATAATTGAATAAATGCCATAAGTCTCATTCAGAATATGCCTTTCCACAGGATGCGTTATTTTCAAAATTATCTTTGTACTTCAATATTAAATCCAGCCAAAACCATTTCGGCTTATCTACCTGGACTGAGTGACAAATTACTAAGTTATTACATTTTGTAAGTACAAGGTTAAATCTATTTTATCTTAACAATTGAGGAAAAAAATTATATTTATTAAACCAGACAGTGTCACCTTTTTAGCTTTAACATATCTTTCTTTCAACTATAAAAAGCGTAACCTTTAAGAAGTCATTCGGCAAAACGAGTAGCCTACCTATGATTCATATTAGGTTTCTCATAACGACGGATGTAGATATGTCTGTTGATAACAGGCCCAATTTTTATGACACCACAAAGTCTCTCAAATAGGGTGTGTTTCTCACTCTTTCCCGATGGCCCATGATTAAGACATTACGTACTTTAATTCATGGAGTGCTTCATTAAACAAATAGCAAAAAGTTATATGGATTGCCCTCAAAACTGATGCATAATATTATGAGACGCTTGATCTCATCACACTCACCCCACCTCCGTCCACAAGCCCTCACCCGGTTGATTTAGAGAAGAGATAGGGAACTATATACTTATTGTAAGGTGGCAATAAGGAGTTAATTAATCTCAATCACTTTTTACTTGCTTAGTTTCCTACATACTGACATAGGTTATGTCAACTGGTATAGACGCACACGATCTACGTTCCTGAAAATCGGGTCAGTAGGTTGCAAACAACAAATATATATGACAGTCATGTACACCACTGGGCTGGAATCACCTGCTCAGCAGTCTAAAGATGTATCGGAAAAAGCAAATGGGGCGCTTTGAAATAGAAGACGCAAAATTAAACGGCATTCCTCGAGACAGAAACATAATAATACACTAGTTAAGCGAGTTAGCTGGAGAGGTACTAAATAATCATTAGGACGTCTTAAATTTCATTCACCTTTGTGATAATAGCCCTACTAACCGTAGAATGATTCATCTGGTGATTAAATCTTACCCCCGCAACGCAGGCAAACTTAATAGTTTTCAGTCGCTGCAAGCGGTGGCCCATCTCAAAGCAGATATGGAATGTCGGAAAGAAAACGTGAATGTTTGTAGAAGTGAACGCCTCTGACAGGTTAATGATGGCTCTTGTACAAAGAAATGTTTTTATTACAAATGATTAACTTGTTGACAAGCTTTGCTTGACATGGGGTCATGCCTCAGTTATCAAAACTTCCACGCTATTTAACCAACCGGCAGATGTCAGTGACCAGCAGTAAAAACATTGGCTGTCCTTCATAATTTCATGCTGGGAAAACGGTCTGATATCACAGCTGATACACCATTACTCCTGCGAGGAAAACTTACAGAACTTGTTCTTTATAAACGGGATTAAAATTTGATGTTTTATTATCTACATTTTGGGCGTGGTCAGAGTATATCCAATAAAAATACAACTTCCTCCTTTGATATCCATCTAAAAATGATGATTATGCAAAGTTATTGCGTGTACATTACCCTTACAGACATCTTTCGTGGTATTTCACGAAACAATCATTGTATATCATTTTATAAGTCAGAAATCATCTTGCATAAATTGAACAATTAACTAACACACAATTGAACGCATGATTAAACAGAACAATAAAAGCAGGGGCTTGGAAAGGCTTCTCAAATGGGGGTGGATTGAGACCACAGCTGAAGATATTTTTTGAAGGAAGCTTTAAGCTAAAAGTTATTAGGGGATTTAGTCCCCATCCCTATTCCAATAAAAGTAATCGAAGAGATTAATCTGCATGAATTAGTGATCAATTAAGTAAAAAAATGTTCCCTGATTAAAGAATGCCATTCATGAATTAGCTAGTTACTAGAGAAGGGTATCCTAATTCAAACTGGGGAGACTGTATTTTCCCTTTAACGTTCATCACTTTCGTAGGCTGAAGATAGAATGTCCATTGGTTCTTAATATTCTTGATCCCAGCCATGATTGCAACATTTAAACAGGCTGATAAAAGAGCATTAAATGTCTGGGGACAAGAAAATGTCATTCTAGCCTGTGATGTTAAATGCAATTATAATAATAGAAAGAAAAAAGGGCAGTCCATGGACTTGCAAATCTCATCCCCCCCCCCCATCTACACATAACTTGGGGGTTAAAGACATTTCCCGAAATACTGAAAAGCGGAGTTGTAACGAGTCACTCAATTTGCAGTCGAGTCGAGTCATTTACTACTTTAAATGTGACTCGAGTCGAGTCAGTGACTCGAGTCATTGTATGATTTCAATGAGAAAAATTATGATACAATTGTTCGAGTCATTTCCCTTTTGAAAATAAGTGACTCGTTACAACACTGCTGAAAAGCAATTCATGACTAACGACCACTTTGAGGTCATTCAAACTCCGATCTCGAACTTCAGCAAGAAAATGTATTATTTTAAATTATCTCTCATTACTCTGTACATCACGCTATTTTATGATATTTTCTAACATGTTGTTATGCAAATAATGGTTAGTGTAGAAAACAACAATAGCTCATTTGAACAATGACCACTTGATTTTCCACATATGACACCAAAGATAACACATACAAAACTTTAGGCAAACTTGACCTTTGACCTTCATTTTGACCTTTGCTCCATCCATAGAACCATACTGAGCACTATTTAAAAAATTCATCAGCACCAGCAAATCACATATAGATAGGCAAGTTAAGGCAAAACCGAATGTTAAGTAAATTTGACCTTTAACCTCTGACCTTTGATCTTTGACGTCATCAATTACACATGCAAGAGTTCTTATGACCAGGTATCTACCTACTAAGTTTGAAGTTCATCGGACCAACGGTTGAGAAGAAGTTCGTGACACCCTTTTTTGCTCACACACACTCACGCATACACACCTAAACTGATGTTAGGTGAAGTACAGTTAAAAGAATAGTCCAGACCCAAATTTAAGTTTGATATGTTAAAAAGGAACATATTCTAAGCATTCTGTGAAATTTTCAATCGTTTCCCATGTTCGGTTCTGGAGATATTAGCAATTTAAGTTGACACATTTTCTACCAAAAGTGAACTTCAAGCAAGCA
>WURT03627734.1:0-20234 GCA_009936505.3 Holothuria glaberrima | reverse complement strand
TAGTCCAGACCCAAATTTATGTTTGACATGTTAAAGAGGAACATATTCTAAGCATTCTGTGAAATTTTCATTCATTTCCCATGTTCGGTTCCCGAGATATTAGCAATTGAAGTTGACACACTTTCTACCAAACGGGAACTTGAAGTAAGCAGGTGTGATGTCATGGCTTCACATAAAATGGCAATGTTTTGTTTTTCTTTAAAATTTACTACCAATTTTATACAACAAAACTCTAAAATAAACATTCCTTTAATAAATACATCCTGAGCAGTGGAATTTTTAAAACTTTATATGCCTTAGGGGCAAGATAGCAATTCTAATCAATCCAAAGTCAAAACAGCCGGATGGAAAATAAAGAAATACAAAGCGTTGGTCCTCAATGTTGAAGCCATGACATCACACCTGTTTGCTACAAGTTGACTTCTGGTAGAAAATGTGATAACCTCAGTTCTTAATATCTTGAGAACATGAGAATTGAATGAAAATTTCACCAGAATGCTTAGAATCAGTTTTCTGTATTACATCAAAAATAAATTTGGGTTTGGATTATTCTTTGAAGGGTATAGTGGACATGTAATGTAGTCAAACAGCTGTGTTACTCAAATCTGATGGATTAAAATTCCTTGATGAAAAATCCGTTGAAATTATTTAAATATTTTCCACCACGCCTGAAGATATACCTCTCCAACGTTTGATCATTTCCGAGAATTCTCATTAGCTATGCAAAAATCATTATTTGGGGTGTTGCTCAGTGACTCTGACTTTACATCTATTGGTAAACTCCTACTCTTAAGAAAGAAAAGAAGCGTTACCGTTTCAGACAAACGTCTGATACCCCAACTACCCCCAACTGCTCCTTTTTGGGACGTTCGTGTTTATCAAAATGATGCCCCAAAACAAATTGATAAAAAGCGCGCGGAGCGTGTGGTACACAATGATGTCGGCAGCCGCAATCCACAAAAGTTTAACAGCAACATAAGAATCGGCCTGCAGATGAAAATTAGTATTGCTAACTTTCTGAAATTCGTACTGTCGAAGTCCGATTTTACAACCATCTTCAATTTTGTCGAGATGATGCATGAGACACGCTCTTGCGCTTTAGCAAACCTCTACACGAGTGTTACGGTTAAAGGGAGAAAACAGCTTATGTTTGTTTTAAAAATATCTGCTAAATCTCTTTCCTTATGTTTCTGTAGTTATTCTACATGAATTCAACAAATGTATGTCAAAAATATTGCCACACGATTAGTAGGAGCCGTATTCCTGAATTAGAATGACGGGATACAGTAATTCAAATGGGGGGGGGGAAATCCCTTTAAGAAAGAAGAACTGTATGGTGTTCACTGAAAGAACTGATCATTGATGGGGCAAAACCAGTAAACAATATTGTTATATGGGTTACCCACAATATAATGGTGTCTACAAGAAGCCCGTGTTTACATGCGAAAGAGACACAATACTATTTTATTTGACTGCTGCGTTACAAAAAACGACAAATTGTCATAAATACCTGCTCATGGTGTTTTTAGATATCTTATTATCAATATATTACTTCTGATGCCATGTCTTTATGAGATTGCATTTATCTAAACTTTTAAAGTTGATGTTCTTTTGTTTTTCCTTTGTGCATTTCGCTTTGCTTTCTTTTGTTCACTACTATTTGTGCATCTGGGAAGGGTAACAAACTGGCATAAACTAATTGTGCTAGTTTCTAAAACTTTCGCTAAATCTGTACACAAAATCTCTGACGTTTTTAACTTGTACTATATTTGCAGTGATGTTGAAAGTAACCTTTTCAAAATTTACTCTTTTATTTTTTTTACTTATGATGATTACTTACAATACATACAGGGTACTATCTGTACGTCGAAACCTCTAGTGGAACAATTAATTGGAAGGCCAGGCTGGCTTCACCGTCTTACGTTACGACAGACGAAGTGTGCCTCAGTTTCTACTACCACATGTATGGCAGTTCAATAGGTTCTTTGAAGGTCATTGCCCGAACTATTAACGGTTATTATAAAGTGAACCTTGTAACGCTGTCAGGAGACCATGGGAATGTATGGTTGCAAGAATCAGTACATTTCTCATCTCCATCAACCGTTGACTGGCTGGTAAGATGGACGTTGCGATATTTAACAAATGTAAACCATTACGTCCCGAAGGGATAGCGTCAGGACACCCCGACAGGGAGCCAAGCTTCCCTACGGGTGGGGGGGGGGAGTAGAGAAACCCGAAGTCCGGACATGATAGCGACGGGTCACTGGAAATTCGACGCTACTAAATCAACGGCGCGATGAGAGCGCTGAAAATTTTCAATTGTAATTGAGAAAACGAACAAAAGTTCGGTTTTTATTCAAATATATTGGAAACGTTTTCTGTTTTTATGGAAGAAAAGTTACAAATTTTGGGTGTTCATAAAGAATTATTTCTTTGAGAGCAAAGAAAGGTAACCTGTCGGGAACACTAGTCACCGTTCGGGGTAATGCCGCTGGTCATTTCCAGTAAGGTTCTCCGACGACATTTAAAGGGGATTATTGAGTTGGTTCACAAAATCTATGATGATTCACACCTGTTGAGATTTACTCACATCTTCATGGTAAATGATCACACTAAGAGATTCTGCACATCTGACTCACTACTAAATTGGCAATCACAGGGTGATTAATGATTTAAAGTCATTTATCACAAATTTGTGACCAGACACTTTTTACCATTAGGTAGTAATCACATGGCCACCCCTGTCCACAAAATTTACAATTTCTCACATTTTCGGTAACAATAGGAAGTGATATATGAGTAGTAAGGCTAGTTAGAAGCATTGTCATGCAATGATATCCTTCAAGCTCATCACAAATATAGTTGATATCAACTCAAACAGCCCCTTTAGACATTTACCGACGGTGGTTAAACCTCCCTGACGAGGGAAATGACCTCCTAGCTCCCAAAGGGAGCCCCCCCCCCTTGATTCCACCTCTTTAGACTATATATTTCAGTAGGAGACTTTAATCATTGACAAATGCACCCAAGGAATTATGGGAACTGGGAGTATAAACAATAGCGTGACGTCACTGCGCTCTTGTTTATACTCCCAGTTCCCATAATTCCTTGGGTGCATTTAGCAATAATTAATGTCTCCTATTGTATTTCCATAAAAAATCCTGTGCAACAATTTACTCTTTCAGATCGTATTTGAGGCGACACGGGGAACCTCTTACATGGGCGACATTGCTATTGATGATGTAACGATTAGTCAAGGTCCTTGTCCGTTGCAAGGTAAGAGCATTCTAGCGCCCGCAGGAGTGGTGAACCTCTGTCCCTTTGTTTGGATTTTTAAAACATCGCTCACTCTATCATTTTGTCTGTAAGTCTGTAATTTTGCTCTTCAGAGCGTTCTATATCTATTTACGTCTTTTTGTAAGCTTTCAGATTCAGGACCATTTACACAACACAAGCTCACAGCTAGACAAAGTACTGAAGGGAAGAGATAGCTTCGGGGGGGGGGGCGAATGTTTTTAGAGGGTAAGATCAACTGAAAGCAATGAGGCAATGGTAACTTTTTTATTTTATTAGGAGTGAAAATTTTCGCGGGGTCGCTGCCATCTACCCATCCCTTGGTACCGGACCTGACTCAATATTTTTATTGGAAAAATAGGAGGTTATAAAATGTGACAAAAATAAATAAAAAAAAAATTGACCTATTAATTTGGATGAAGAGAGATTTCCTTTCACGCATGATTCAACTCTGTGAAAGGAATATTTCTTGTAAAATGACCATACTACGAATGACACGTAAATTTGAATTAGCTGACTGAAGGTTTCGGAAAGTGTTTCGGTGTGTTAGTTACACATAATTGAAATGTTGTGTTCATGTGTAAAATGTTAGTGCATGAAACATATCATTTTTTACCTAATTGTTCGAGAACTTTCCGATAGAGCCATATTCACTAAGTTCTTGTTTACATTGTGCCTAACAACATCGGCTAATGAGCACACAGAGCGGTAGGCAAAATTTTATTTTAAATTGCGAAAGTTGTACTGTCGCGTGTTCTTTCTATGTAAGGACCCAACAACCATAGACTATCAAGAGTGTGGTAACGTTAAAGTATATCAACATATCTGAAGAACACTTTGCACTTTTTTACCATCCTTAGTCTAGAATATTCTGCTTTGCTCAAATATACTTATTATTCTACTTAGATCCAAATGAAGAAGACGTGATCCTTCGGTGTGCTTCGTCATCGTTTCAAGTGGATATTCCTAAGAATTTAATAGAGGGCACTTACGTTGCGAGCGATTTTTACCTTTCTGGCGATCCAGACAACTCAGAATGTAAAGGATTTTACAATGGAGCTTGGTACATAAGTTTGAACAGCTCCCTCACTAAATGCGGCACCCAGTTTAACGTAGGTTCATTTCATTTTCAATATATTCATACGAACGACGTAGCTAACAAATAATTGGTAGCTAACAATATTTGATAGGGTTTAATGTAAAATGTATGACCAGGCCGGAAGTCAAGGAGGCCAAGGGTGGAGGGAGGGGAGCGAAGCCCCCTTTAAAATTTTTTCGCCCCCTAGCAAAAAACAGAATGAAGAACTGCGATATTTTCCTTCCATTCATGTTGATATTTTGTATGAAATATTACAGATTCATCATCAAATTGGGCAAATGGTAGTAGCCCGGCGACCATCTTGGTAAGCCTAAATTTGTTCGAATGGTGGCGACCGTATTGGTCACGTGATCCTCTGTCCTTGTATATCAGAAAGTCAGTAAGCAAAACATATTTTGATTTCATGACGTCACTGTCTTTAATTTTGTCAGAGGTCTTGCTCAGTCATTTCCATTTCACTAGTTAAAGGCAAATACCCATCACTACAAGTACATTTTTGGTTAGGGAAGGGGTAATGAAAATCTCCATTGGTGACTGCTTTTTGATTGAACTCACATCCAGAAAACTCAAAAGATGCAGAATAGGTCACATTTTACACAATTTAGAGTGTTCTGATTACACATTAGGGCCCACATATATGCTCACCATGATATAGCCTTGAGGAGTAAACTAAGCTTGTGTCTGAACAAGAAAGAACTTAAGACACTTTTAGGAGGGGGGCGAGGTGTTATTTAGTTAGGAGAACTGAAACTGTTTGGGATGAGGAAATGTGCCCTATAATAGATTCAAAGGCGTACCGGAAATCATTTTACATGGTAAAGTATATATATATATATATATATATATATATAGGTCGAAATATGGTAGATCGAAATATGAATGAATAGGTGGAAAGTTGTATTAACTGTTCGATCATGAAATTGAAATCAATCCCAAGTATTGGCACAGCCCTACTAAACAAGGGAAAGAAGAGAAGAAAGGAATTCAGAGAAAAAATTAAGTCACGACCAGGACTCGAACACGGGTCTGTCACAAACCACTCGGCCATCGTGACACTTGTGGATTAAGACCAAGGTACAAGCACTACCGCACTCAATTTCCCCTCACACACACCTTCTGCGCATGGGCAATGACGGCCAGTATGTCAAATTGAAACGCAATGACGTCTTGTGAAAAACCTCTATAGCAGATAGGCGAGCGATAAACATTTAAAGTGAGGAAAATGCCATGAGTACCAGTATGAAGGTGTTGACTCAGGTTGTACGAGGACAAACATATTCCATTAATAACGGCGCCACGTTTAACGATAGGTATTGCAGCAATGCATAACTAAAACTGTGAGCAGTATTACGAGTAAAAATGCAATTTTACGAGTACGAGAACACAAAAACGTGCCAAAGGATGGGTACGAGTGATTACTCACTATAGGACTCAATATGAATTACTCAGCTTTGTCAGATTTCCCCCGACATTTTAAATTGCTCCACTACCACATGTTGACCCTTAAGGGCTTACGTATTTTCCTACACAGGAGAATGGTACTCAACTTCATTACCAAAACATGGTTGAGATCGATCCCAGTGACGGGAACAGTGTTGTAGACTTTTTGGGCGTTGAGATTCCTATCACCTGTGAGTATAACAGCTCCAAAACACTTCGGACTCACTTCAAGACATTAAATGACGTCATCAGAAAGCAGGAGAAGGGTTCCTTTGAATTTGACTTTGCAATGTACACCGACGTGACCTACTCAGCACGTTACAACAGTTATCCTGTGGAAACCAAGTTAAACGAAGAACTATATTTCCGTGCAGAACTGCTCAGATCAGCAAGCAACTTGGAAATTCACCTACGCAGTTGCCGTGCAACTCCGTCCCCAGATTATGATGATGCAGTCGTGTACGAATTCATCAGTGCCGGGTAAGTAGAGTATAAGGTTGTATATGCGTGGACACTCGATCGGTGAAACAAAGACTTTCCCAAAATGGAAGTTACACAGGATTATGGGATAGGGTTTTGGTACCTGTTGTTTTTGGCCACAGTAAAATGCGATTGACAAAAACGACGCTCACCAAAACTCTATCCCATAATCCCTTGCACTTGTTATTCGGAAAAGGGTATTGAACAAGGATATATTGCGGTGAAAGCAACATAGCGCATACTATTCAATCCAGTGGTGTAGGTTACAATAGGTTTCTTAAGTTTGCCAAGAGGTCAATTTCCCAACAGAGATCATATAGAGTCAGTTCTAAGTTTCCATTCCACCGTTGCTACGGTAACAGAAAGATCTCATGACCACCGACTCCACAAAATTTTGCTCATATATTTGAAGTATATGGAAGAGAACAGCTGTTAAACATATGACGTCACAGAATGGAAGGTGCACCCTCCGATGGAGGCAAACGTGTTTCATTTCAACTTACACCAGCAATGCAGACAGCTGATTTGTGCACTGGTAGGACACGAGCGCGAGTCTACTACACGCGCTTACGAAATCGATGTCGTGCGTGCAGTGTGCTTCATTGTTTTACCTCCAAAATGACGTCGCGTAACGTCAATGAATAAGTTCTATCATATCGCTTTAAAGGCAAGTCTTCGTTTTCGTTTTGCTACATTGATTAATTGGTCACCTTATTCGGTCATCATTTCACGAACAATTTCAAAAAATTATTCTGTCATGCCGGTACAATGAATAGGCAAGCAGACTTCAAAATATTGATTTCTTAAGGCACATTAATCAGCTCGCATAACTTCTACTACACCAAAGCTAATTGTAAATCTTGAATTAAAGACATCACTTGTCCAGTCCTTAGTTTGCAAATTATTTTCTCATGCAAAATTAAACAAGTGATTCGCTATTCAGATCATGTGTACTGGTATCTGTTTTTTCAGCCAGTTTTGAACAAAAGGACCCATGGCAGACCCATGATGTAGAGGTCTGAGGGTTGAGAGGTTGGTCAGTTAAGTTATGTCCTTCCGGAGACGTAGCTCCTTCGGGGAGCGGAACTCCTTTTGGGAGCAATTGTTTGATTTCGCCCCTTGGTTCTCCCCCAGTGACTCGAAGGGACTTTGAAAAAAGATTCGCTATTCAGAGGTGTAACAATAAAGTCTTCCAATGTTAGAAATTTCTTTTACGTCTACAACATTTCGTTCTCGAAAAGTAATTGTGATTTATTTCATACTATTAAAAGCCATCACATGAATGCACCAGCACCATTACAACATATTTTACATTGAGTATACTATACGAAACCACATTAAAGTTTACCTAAAGTCTAAAATTACAAGATGATATATTCTGGAAGTTGGAAAATAAATTCCAATCATACAACTCGCATTTTCATAGCTTACTCCGTTACTGAGAAAAAATATGTTAAAATGTATTCACGCAATTTGGAATAATTGATTGCGCAATAATTTGTGATGTCCTTCTTGCATAACTCACATGACCTGCTTTTAATTCCTTTTGAAATGTAAATGTTTATAACCTTGAAAATTTTAGTTTTCTTGCATAGTATGTTGTACAGAGACGTCTTGTATTCTCAAGTCACCCTAAAAGACAGTGATCACATTTTGGGACAAGGTGCAGTGGTTGTAAATAAAAAAAAAAATTAATTATTATAAGTATGACATCACAAATTATCTTCGCAATCTACCATTTGAAATTGAGTGATTGAGTGAATAAGCTTCAACATTTTTTATCTCAACTCAGGAATGTTCCTTGGAGATGAGAGTTGGACCCTTCGGATTCATTTTCAAGCTTTGTAACATACATTTTCGAAATTTTAGACTTTAGGTAGGCCTGCACTTCAAGTGACTGAAATGATAACCATTGAAAGTGTCACAACACTGCACCTATTATGTAAGTTCTGTGTTTTATCTCGACAGGTGTGGCATAAATGATGCTCCTGTGCGTGTGCTTACGCCATACAAACAAACCCAGGCGGATTTTGAAATTACCAGTTTTCGCTTTAGGAAGGACCTTAGCCATCCTGACTCACAGGTAATATCATTAATGTATCACCAACTGACAGACACACAAGAAGACAGACAAACAGGCACACGGACGAATGAACGCAGGGTCAACCTCATAAACACAAGGGCAGACAGACATTTGGGCAAGACAGTTGTTTTGAAATTTCCATTAAAAGACATTGTAGGACTAATAACTCATGTTAATTTTCCCAATATCTGTAAAAAATAATGGTAATGATGACTATAATAACGACCATAGACCTTTTTCCAAACATCAAATTACAAAAGCTTGTGGGGCGTAGAGTTTTGGTGGGAGTCGTTTTGGCCGGTGGTAAAATGTCATTGACAAAAACGACGTACACCAAAACTCCATCTCACAATACTTTGTATTTGTTATTTGGAAAAGAGACCGTGGAGATGACTGTAACGCTAGCATTGTTTATGACCACAACGAAAATATTGAAGATGATGACGACAACGACTACGACGTCGCCAATTACGACGATTATAAAAGACTTTGTGCATTGGCGTCACGCATTTGTCACTTTGTTGGCCACAATGAAGTACATTGTATCGCCGATATAGACTTCGCACGCGCTTGTAGTAGTCTTACGCGTGTATCCGACTGGTATACAAATCAGCTGTCTACATCAATGATGTGCATGCTAACGCGCGCAAGCGCGTGTTAGCGCCGAAGGCGCCTAGGGCGCTAACACGCGTTAGCATGCACATCATTGGTCTACATTTGTGTGGGTGTAAGTTATATAACGATAAGCGATTTCCTCTGCCTGTGTTCTGTGACGTCAAATGCATTAAGTCTATACTCGAATGAGTGAGTTACGAGGCTACGTTATCACAGGAAGGCGGAAAGTCAATGATCTTTACATCAGAGTTTTGAGCGTCGGGTGACCAGATGATAACAAGTTTCGGTTCAAATTTGTGTTTTTGTAGTTACGACGGTGAAAATAAATGGAAAACCATAAATTTACTTAAAACGCTAACCTGTCAACTTTTGCAAGGCTTCACTACTTTAGATGGCAAGGCTTCATTCCACTCGACTGGTGCTTTGGGTTCAACCCAGATGGGGAATCTTTGAACGTGGCACGGATAAATGCAGGAGTACTATAGAAAATCAGGAATATATGGATTGAGGGGCTCTTTTTAATTTATACATGGGCCTACAGATATAGTCTATATAGTTCTTATCCTAAGATGGAAGGTTAGATGAAACAATCAGTAACAACATGGCGTCAGTGTGAGTGATCAAATGTACAAAATCAGCTAACTTCATCTACTTGCTCTCTACGAAAACAAAGTTAACGTCAGATTATCAATAATAAGCTATGTATTCCGCTAAAAGTGGAAGTTTCCTTTTATTCGTTGGCTTCAATGTGATATCAGTACGCTAGCAACATCATTCAGGTCTAGTAATCCTGTCACAATTGACCTTCTTTGAACAATGCTTTGATGCATAGGTTGAAACCGCCATCAATTTAGGAGCATGTGCTTCAAAACAAGAAACGACTGTTTAATTGAAATAAGACTGAGGTTGCCCCTTCCGATAGAACGAACCTCATGCAAATGAGCTGAAGGGGGAGAAGTCTAATTTTTGTCACAACAATCTCGAAAGTTTCCGGAAGTTCCCGGAAATACCAGGTATAGGATCATGTTTATATTTATACATAAGACCTTATTGGTTTACTCTCACCCGCGTCAAAGAGCGTCCAAACATGCAATAATTTTTAATATCCTAGCGACTGGTAGTGCTGTGACAGAAGCGAAAACCCCCAGTCTTACAGCAGGGGTAGAAGACGACAAATCTCTATTGTATGAACTACCTAATCCAGTGTAAGCCTATAGAAATGCTAAGAAAGATACAAGAGACTAATTGCTTTGTGACCTTGGCGGTGTCATACATCGCTTCAAAGTTATGTATCGCCTTCCAAATAACAACCCCCTGGCTGAACACCGCCAGGGCTTTACTAAACCGCGACGACCCTCCCTTTCCCCCGACTTCCCTCCGAATATCAAACAGTGGTATTTCCGATGAAGTCGAAGAAGACTGTTTGATTGCAATCGGGACAGACAGTGAGGTCGAGAGCAACGTTTAGCACACACCTAACCGACCCGTCTGTCATGTGACTGTGTTTACAGTCGCGTAGCAGTCGGGTCGGTGCAGTATGCGCCAGTTTTTCACTTACTAAACTCTTAAAGTCGGAGGCGTTCGAGTTCCCTGTAAACTTAAGGGTGTGTACTTTTTGTATTCCGATGATTGCGAAAGAAATTCGCTTTTCCGACTCGTTCTGCAGTTCCTAGAAACATTACCAAATGGTCTTTAAAAGTCTATTTTTCGGCGCACTTCGCGCGCATCCTTCATGTCCACTATTTTTCCAATTATTAATTCAAGAAGGACAGAACGTGCCTTAGATTATTGCAAAGTCCCGCGTGGCAGCTTTTGTAATCCGAGTTCCCAACCCTCAAACCTGCTGCGTCATAAAGAAATCGAATGGCCGTTATTCGATCATGGTTATTATGCAACCAGATGCCATTATTTTATTTCAAGGGTAGCATATGTATAGGGTTACCATCCGTCCCGATTAATCGGGATTGTCCCGATTAATCGGGATTGTCCCGTTTTTTGAAAAGAAAGCTGAGCGTCCTGGCCGGTTAGACAAATCGTTCCGATTTTCTCGAAAACGAATATAGCTATTTTATTCTTTATCATATTTTTGTGTGCAGGGTGAAAAAACTCATGTTTGATCACTGTTTTTAGCCCGGAAGATAAGGCTATAGCCCGAACTTCCGACCTGCACGTATTAGGCAAACAAAGCTAGTGAAATCGGCTTAAAATATTGCACCATTTTGCTTCTCGGCAGATACCAAAATCTAAATCTGCCGGTCGGCGCCGGTCTTGACCGACCAGGACGCAGAATTGCCGACCGCCACAATCTGCTAAAGGAACTTTTCCGACCGGCACTTATTCCTGACAGCCTGATAAGAACCCAAATGAAATATCATTATGGTCGAGGGATCGACCGTAAAGAAACGATTTCTTGGTCATAATTCGAGATCGGGGAAAATAGAGTTCATGAATTAGTAGGGCTGTCAATTTCCGTTTAATTTTTCATAGATTACTTTTTTTATTAATCGTGAAATTTCATTCGTGAGATCCCTATTTTAAAGGCTTCGTACATACAGCTTAAAACACTCGGGAAATGCCATTTCCGGTCACCTTCATAGGAGGTGTCGAAAATGTACTCCTCTTTTGACGTACATTCTCTAACACCTGCGAATAATAACAGAGATCATCAAATTTCGCTATATTCATGAGCCCAATTTGATTTTACCTCTCGACTGTTGATTGGTTACAATATATGAATATTCATATTGCACGAAAAGTCTTCAGCTGCAACTTTCAATTTAGTAAGTCAATGGGACTACATTGTGTGAGCTTGGAGCGAACAAAATCACACACTAAAACCCCATTGACATTTGTCGTTCGAAATAGCACGGTAATCAGACTTGCTTTAGTCGTTTTTTGTTGAATATTTATAATTTTTGTTTGTTATGATCGTATATATGAATAGTTAATAGCGTACAGTTTTTAAGCAGTTTGACGAAGAATTCTTGCGAAAGTTCGCGGACGTTGGTATTGCGAGTGCAGTCAGTGTGGCAGCAGGAGCAATACACGCCCGCCGGGCGGGCAACATTTCTGGCCGTCTGGGGGTTTTTAAATTCCAAAAATTTTCCTGTACGCTCTTCGCCAACCGATGGTGGCGCTCCGCTTAGACAGTCTTGCCGGCACTTAAACCACCCTCCTCCTGATTAGTCTTCAAAAGTTATGTCCCACTTTCAGCTTAGAAAAATATGGTAACCCTACATATGGAACACCAGATGGCATGTAAGGGCACCTAATTTTTCAAAAAAAAATTCTCAAAAGGGAGGGGGAAACCCCTCCCCCAGGCCGGCTATCAAAGAACATACTGCGTTCCCCCTCCCCCGTGAGAGAAATCCTGGCTACGCCACTGCTCATAAGTTAAACTTTCTTGACACAGGCGTTGAGGCATTTTTTGTCGGGAATGTAGCCCTTTTTGTCGGGAAAAAATGTCCAGCAGCCCCCCTCCCACTTATCGATCCTTAGGGACACCTCTGCATCTAGCCGTTTACACAATGTAATTATAAAACACACTTAGTAGAGGCAATTAATAAGGATACTGTGTCAGACTTATTCTGTTATTCCTTACAATAAAAGGCCCGACGTATGCTGGAAATCTGATAACGGATTGAAACACTGTTTTTCAAATTGATGTTTGAAATTATTTTCGTGTAGATCTAACGTAAAACTCATAAGAAGGGTGTAGTAAACAAAATTTTTGAATATAAGGTATAGAGATGTCATCACCATTAACAATCACATTACCTCCAATCAATTTGATGTAATGACAACACGGACTTCACAATATACAGTTCATCTGTCCATTGAGAAGAGGTCGTTTTCACGAAAATCGGCCTTGAGTCGACCTTGCCTTAAGAGCTCCAACATTCAACATGAAACACGAACACCTAAGGTTAGAAACCCCAGTTTATGTTTTTTTTACCAAAATGTGTAGTTTTACACTTTTTGCCAGTGTTTCGTCACTAGCACCCTCTTTCCCCCTTTTCAGATCTGGATTCACTGCGAAGTACTCGTTTGTGACGTAAGTGACGCTAACTCAGAATGTCGTCAGGGCTGTGAACAATCACGTCATCGTAGATCAGCCATAAGTCCACCGCTTAAAACTAAGCGTATGGTCCAAGGACCAATTGTACTGTCAAGCAAAGACAATGACAATTCCGATATTGGTGAGTTGCTGAAATTGAGTAGTGTGAAAACATTTCGGAAATTTAAGTGGGTTCCACGAGGAACTGGAAAAGCTGATAAAATGCTAAGTTCGCTTTCTTCCGTTATCCATTGCACAAAATGTTCCAAGGTGAGCCGATATAACCAGGGAGCTATTCCGTAACTGCTCCCTGGTATAACCCATGGAACATAGTACAGCTGCGGTGAACCCCGCTAACA
This sequence comes from Holothuria glaberrima, assembly GCA_009936505.3. Classification (NCBI taxonomy): domain Eukaryota; kingdom Metazoa; phylum Echinodermata; class Holothuroidea; order Aspidochirotida; family Holothuriidae; genus Holothuria; species Holothuria glaberrima. Next base: position 6,807 of record WURT03627734.1, on the reverse strand, counting down.
CAAAACGTTATTAAAACGTCACAGTGGTGTTATACATGTTATAACATCACTGTCACGTTTTAAAACCGTTTTGTGTTAGCGGGGAAGACAGTAACGAAGAATTTTCACAGGTGTGGATCTTGCAAGCCTGCACTGTTGCAGCACAGGAAGTTGACATAACAACCTACATACCTTTGTGGTTTATTGGTGCAGAGTGTAAATGTAAGCTGAGTAGAATACAATCCTCGCATGGAGATAAAATAAGCTTGTAGGCCAAAAAGGTTGGTAATTTAACCAACCCTAGAAGGGCGCTTACATGTAGTATGGTTGAAAAGCACAGTCAATACAGAATGTGAAAGAAACAATCTGAATTGCAGTAGCCTTTGGGTACATTTTCCACACAAGACAAGCCAAGTTTCTGAATGTTTATATCCCGCATTTCTCATATCCTCAAAACTTTTACAAAGTTTATTTCATCAATTTGCAGCTGCAATGTCACAAAACGAGGATGGTTCTTCGGAGGTACTCACTACGTTTTTGTCAGCTGTATCTCTCATCATGATGATGGGTCTCGTTGCAATGACCGTGGTCTTGATAAGAGTTATCAGAAGTTCAAAGCAGCAGGGATACAAACCACTACCAAACCCATCAGAAGATATTGCAGCATAGATTGGCAATGAATGGACCAATGATGTGCATGCGAACGCGCTCAAGCGCGTGTTAGCGTCGAAAGCGATAGATGAGTGACTTTTACCCCGTAACGTAATGCAGGTATTGCCTTCTTGACATCCGATGAAGCCTACATGGGGGCCACCATGACACTTATAATACGGCAAAGCAATTCCGCGAACCAACTCTCAATGGTATGTTTAGTAAAACACCGTGAGTGTTAAATAAGCTTAATACGTGAGCAAATGCGGCATGAAATATATGTTTCACATGCAAAAGGCTTTGTTGCGATGTATGCGGCGTAAACTAATCTTTTGCCGTAAATTTCGTTACCTCACCGGGAGAGACAGTTCATCAACGTCAAACACACATAGGGAAAGCTGTATTGTGACGTCGCCAAAAGGAACGCGTTTGCCTTATTACAGCACATACAGTGTGGCTTCATGTTTTACGGCAAAGTCAGGCATCTTGCGCCGTCAGCGCTAACACGCGCTTAAGCGCGTTAGCATGCCCATCATTGGAATAGACCTTATGCATTGACGTCTTGCGACGTCATTTGGAGGCAAAACAACGAAGCACATGGCACGCGCGCGTAAACTTCGCACGCGCGCGTAGTAGACTTGGGCACGTATCCGATTGGTTCAGAAATCAGCTGTCTGTATTTGTTAATGTAACTGGCCATGAAACCGCTTGCCTCCAAACGAGGGAGCACTTTTTGCTCATTGATATCATATGCATAAGTTCTATATATGACCAAAGAAGAAGCAGCAAGCAACTTTACAGATAGCTACTTTTCGTGAATGAAAAGAATGTTTTATGATTTGTTAAACATATTAAATTAAAGTTGATTTTTTAGAAGGATTTATATAATTAAAAAAGAAATGCAGTAGGCATCTATAATAGGTCCCTACCAATATGTATAGCATATTGCAAATATCAGTATACCAGTATTAATATGACATTAACAATGCATTCTTGGAAACTGGAAAAGGCGCAAAAGCATTACTAGTTTACATTTTCTTTTTCGGGGACATACGGTAGCTCCTTCAGGGAGCAGAACTCCTTCAGGAGTAAATGTTTGGTTTCGCCCTTTTCGCCCCTTGGCGCTCCGCCATTGAGTCGAGGGGACTTTGAAAAAGTACATTTTTTTTACAGCTATTAAATTGTTTCAAGGGATTGGATACAAAAGCGACACAGAAACGTCTACGAAACTGTAATTCTTTCAATGGCAATGAGTCATCTTATATTCTTCACAAAAACTTAAAGGCAATAGGCAGTCGCCCTAAAATTTACTTTGATAAAGCAGCAAACTCTTGCAAATCTCTTCTCATTGCATTATGACAAGCACCTCTGAAGACGTTTCGAACATAACTATTGCAAACAAGAGGTAAAGCAAGGAGAAATTATCCTTGGATTTCACAATTCACTTACAAAAATTTTGTCACTTGATCAAAATAGGCCATTCATGAACTAGAGTGACAGGGCATACTGACTTTGATTGGGGTGACTGCATTTTCCTTTTAAGATGCATAGTTTGTTTACCTTACCATTCGTAACTTACCTCAATTTCCGGCATCAATTGATTATAGCAAAGTTTAGTTTGAATGTTAAAATTCTGGCATAGAGTCACGAAAATTATATGTGGAACAAAAACTTCAAAAAATTTGTTTTCGCCTTTGTCTGGTGTCTACCCATTCTCGACTGATGTCAAGAGAGGTGATATGTGTTGGACCTTAAAATGATCCTTATGTACATGTAAACGTGTGAGTAGACCTGTGACGTATATGGAAATGTAAACGCATATGTTTGTGCAGTGCTGGTAAAGAACTGTGCTAGTGTTTTGGGCTTTGATTATAAGAGAAATCTATGCATTCATGATGGCGTTTGTGTACGTATGTGAGTATGTGTATAAATGAATGTATGTGTGGGGTATGTGTGTTTGTGACACTATTCTCGTTAACACGATATCTCAAGAAGGACAACTGACGGTTCTCAATCTTGGCACATTGATGCCCCATATTAAGAGAAAGAACGCTACTGTTTTTGGTGGGGGTCGAAGGTCATTTGGGGTCATAGGGGTCAAACTCTGGAAAATTTGTTAAACACCATATCTCAAGGTACGAAGCTTGTATGAATTTTTTACTTTGATAACTTCCATACTTAGTATGTAGATGCGTTATGGTAAGAAAAAGAACCCTATTGTTTTTGGTGGAGTCAAAGGTCATTTGGGGTCATCGGGGTCAAACCCTGAAAACCATGTTAACACGGTATTCGAAGTAGGAAGCTTGGATGAATTCCATACTTAATATGTAGATGCTTTAAGTAAGACAAAAAAGGCTATTGTTAGTGGTGGGGCTCCAAAGTTGTCTGGGGTTACCAGATGCCAAAAAGCAGTGTTCCCCAAAAAGTCCAAGATCTTCACCTGGGTCACCAAAGGTTAAAAAGCAAAACTCCCCAGGAATTCCCAAGATCGTCACCCGGGGTCACCAAAGGTCAAAACGTAAAATTTTCCAAGAACTGCTAAGATCAAATAGGAACACAAAACTGAATTTTTCCAACACGTTATGATAGCATTTGACCAGTGACTAAAAGAAATGGGATAACATAGCACTATTTGGAATTAAACATACAACATCGAAACCTCAATGCATGTTTGCACTCTGGCTATGACTTGTGAGGCAAAGGAAAGTCTAGTACCCATACAAATAGTAAATATTACGATCTTTGCATAAGTATCATAGATAATCCGTCCCCATCAACCAAATAATTGGCGAGTACTATGTCTCAAACTCACAGTATTAGCAAACATTGAAACTGTATTGTTGAATGAATGCCTATCAATGTGTAGTCATCAACTGTGTTTGGAACTCTGGGGATATCCTTAAATCTGTTTGGTCAAAGAGTTGCAAGTAACTCTCTGTTTGGGGGATGCCATATCCCCTTTAAGTACATCATCCCCCAAGGATACTCTTGTTGAAATATCGCTTTCCAACGTTTCATAATTGAACCTCTTGTGACCTCAAAATTACTTTTATCTCCACCAAAACCAACATAGGGCATCCACATAACAACAACCTCTAGTGATCCCAAATGAACTTTGACCTCCACCGAAAACAAGGGTCCTTGTTATCAGTATGGGGCAACTACATTTTTGGACTTTGCCAAAAACAACTGTCGTCAGTACTAACTATAACGCATCTACGTTCCATGTGTGATAAACTGTCATGATTCCTTGCTTGACATATCATGTTTACGAGGTATTCGGTTTTTGACCTCTGATGACCTCAAAAGACATTTGACTTCCCCTAAAAACAGAAGGATTTTTTCTTTGTATGTGATAAATCTGAACGCTAAATATGAGAGGTATATATTGTTCTTATCTTGAGATATCGTGTTTACAAGTTTTACAAGGTTTCGGTAGTTTTATCTCAGGTGACCTCAAATAATTACCTTTGTCCTTCATTACAAACAAGGGGGTTTATTTACTGACTATAATGCATCCACATGCTAAGTTCATAAATATCCATGCCTTCTATCTTGACATACCGTGTTTACAAGGTTTTGATTTTGTACGAGCGAATAGCGAATTATAGCTGTCGTGTTTTGGACTTGCAACAGTCCTTAGGTCCAGTATGGTGACATTTCTCTTGTTGTCTTGTTATGTCCTGTACTTTTTATACACTATTGTAATTTTAAAAACCGTAGTTAATACAAGTTAAGTGACAAAAAAATGATTGTTTCACATAATTTGAGGAAAAAATTTTCCTTTTTTCCCTTCCGAGTGACTGTCCTAAATCTATTTCGAAGCTTCACCGCCTCTTTATCGTTTTGTAGACTAATATTACAAACAACGTGCTTACTCTCTCAAAGAAGTACTATTTAGATTCAGAACTAGGCAATAATATCAAGCTACTAGTTTTAAAGGATCCAGTGAATACAAAAGTTAGTTCATCGTTAAAATGAAATCACAGTAATCACAAAATACGGGTTTGATTTTAGAATATTTTGTACAAATCCAGGGTTTCCTAAGACGTAGGTTATGTGACCCTACCAGCTTATTGCGTATTCATATCAGTGATGGCAATCTACGGACTGGATGCATTATAAAGTGGTCTGAACGACACATGCGACTAAGGAGAGGACGTCACCCCATCGTTAAACGAGGTTTAGTCAGGGGTTCCACCTGGTGTTCGATTATGCCTGGGGTTCGGTTAGGGATAAGGTTACGGTTAAGTTAGTTTAGGGGTTAGGTTAGGGTTAAATGGCCTCTTAAATAAGCAATGTCCGAAGTACTTTTGGCAAGGATATCATACAAATATTTTGGGGTTTAGGTATGACGTCCCCTCCCTAGACTCATGTACTGAACGACGTTAGTGCGAGAGCTCAACTGACTGCTTATACCGTACCATGATGATTGTGATTACGGCAAGGCACAGAGCAGATTCGTGTATCCTGCTTTTTGTGCTACCACGCAGAAATATTTTTCAGATTGAGAAAAGCTTCAATAGTCAATGCCGCTTTAGCCTACGGATGCCTACATCCATGTCATTGCTGCCGAAGCCTCGACAGTAAGTTGCTGTGTCGTTCATGGACACCAAGGGCAAATGGTGGTAGCTGAACTGTTGAACGACCCCCAGTTAAACATGAAAGTGCTACCTTCGAGTGTGCTACCTTCGAGTGAGCACTTCCCATCGTTAAAGACAATAACTTAAAAGACAACCCTCCAGTAGATGCATGACTCCATCCATGGAGTAACTCCATCACATTTGTTAGCATTTATTCACGCAAGGTGCTTTACAGAGTTTACATATTTTTTAAAGACCATTGAAACTCAGTTGATCCTGTTGGCGCGGTGGATAGGGCGATAGTTTCTCACGCAGGAGGTACGCGGTTCGATCCCCATGTATACTCAGAACTGTCGTCTTTGTTTTAGATTCGCGAGTGTGAATGCCTCGCATTCTGGTTACCTTTGGTGACCTCAAATGACCTTTGACGACCACCAACTATAATAGGGCAGTGTCTCTTTAATGGGATTGATCTATGCTATATACCAAGGATGAAATGTATGGATTATTCCTACCTTGAGATATAGTGCTAACAAGCTAAGCGTTACAGACTCGCATCAAGGAGTTGCTAGATAGCAACTCCCTGCTCGCTTACACACATGCACTCGCCAGCGTGATTGCATGGATTCCTTTTGCCTTCAGTAAGAAATGAAAAATTGGGAGGAACTTACCGCATAATATCCCCCCACTTTCAAAAGTGAAGATTTGACGTACATCTCCGGCCTTCACCTTTTGAATCCCGTCAGTGGCGGCACCAGGATTATAAAAGTGGGGGGCAAACGGAGGGCAAAAGAAACTGTTGGGGCAAAAAGATTTTCGCGCGTATAGCGCAAAAACGAACGCGAAGCGCGAGCTTTAGCGGGTGGGGTCAAGGGGCCCGCCGGGGTCCAGGGGCAAGGCCCCGGTGGGGGCTCAGTGGGCGAAGCGCCCGGAAGCTCTGAGGTTTAAGCATATCTCTGGGTGAAAAATAAAGTCTCAGGATGGATATTTTGGTTCATAGTGCATCATCAAATGCCAAGATTCCAAATAATTTTAATGTATTAGGCTATTCCTCTCGTCAGTCCGCTATACTTTTAAGCGGTTGGGTCCCAGGGGCTCGCCTTAGGGCCTGGTGGGGGTCCAGGTGACGAAGTCCCCGGAAGCTCTGAGGTTTTAGCATATCTGTGGGTAAAAAAATAAGTCTCAGGATAGGTATATTTTGGTTCATAAAAGGCTACATTATCCAGTTGATGCAAAGATTCTTAATAATTTTAATGTGTCAGGCTATTCCTCCCGGCATGCCACTGTACTTCAGGAGCTGAGTGGGGGCATCTGGAGGGGCAAGGGTTCTGACTGGAGGGCAAATGCCCTCCTTGCCCCACACTGGCGCCGGCACTAACTCCTAACTGAACCAATCAGGAACATTGAACTAATGCTAAAGCAGCTATTACAGCTCGTTTCGTGAACAACACATACCCGATTTTGATACGCTCTACAATCTATACGGTACCTTTTAGAGAAGATGTTACCATTTGCTCCTGTATGCCATTTTCTGTAGAGGTCACATCATGGTGGGGCATTAAAGTTTGTTCGTGAGGTGGCGATGAGTGGTGTG
>WURT03627623.1:0-20235 GCA_009936505.3 Holothuria glaberrima | reverse complement strand
TCATAAAAAATCGGAATTTTTGACGGGTGTTCAAAAAAATCGGATTTCCGACTAAAATCGGAAAAGTGGCATCTCTGCTCCGGTGACCTCAAATGACCTTTCACCTCCACCAAAAACAATAGAGTTCTTCTTAACATGACAACTCTATGTACTACACATGAAAAGTGTCAGTCATTCCTATCCCGAGATATCATGTTTACAAGGTTTTCACCTTTTGACCTCTGGTGACCTCAAATGACCTTTAACACCACCAAAAACAATAGGGTTCTTCCTCTCAACATGACAAATCTATATCCTAAATATGAAAAGTGTCAGTCATTCCTATCTCGAGATATTGTGTTTACAAACTGTTTACAAGGTTTTTGCAGTTTAACCTTTGGTGACCTCAAATGACATTTAACCACCACCAAAAACAATAGGGTCCTTCCTCTCAACATGACAAATCTATATACTACACATGAAAAGTGTCAGTCATTCCTATCTCGAGATATCATGTTTACAAGGTTTTCACCTTTTGACCTCTGGTGACCTCAACTGACCCTTAACCACCACCAAAAACAATAGGGTTCTTCCTCTCAACATGACAAATCTATATCCTAAATATGAAAAGTGTCCTTCATTCCTATCTCGAGATATTGTGTTTACAAGCCATTTACAAGATTTTTGCAGTTTAACCTCCAGTGACCTCAAATGACCTTTGACCTCCATAAAAAACAATAGAGTTCTTCTTCTTTACATGACAAATCTATATACTTCACATGAAAAGTGTCAGTCATTCCTATCTCGAGATATCATGTTTACAAGGTTTTCACCTTTTGACCTCTGGTGACCTCAAATGACCTTTAACTACCACCAAAAACAATAGGGCTCTTCCTCTCAACATGACAAATCTATATCCTAAATATGAAGTGTCCTTCATTCCTATCTCGTGATATTGTGTTTACAAGCCATTTACAAGGATTTTGCAGTTTAACTTCCAGTGACCTCAAATGACTTTTAACCACCACCAAAAACAATAGGGTTCTTCCTCTCAAAATGACAAATCTATATACTAAATATGAAGTGTCGGTCATTCCTATCTCCAGATACTGTGTTTGCAAGCCATTTACAAGGTTTTTGCAGTTTAACCTCAGGTGACCTCAAATGACCTTTGACCCCCACCAAAAACAACAAGGTTCTTCTCAACATGACAAATCTACATATTATATATGAAAAATGTCGGTCATTCCTATCTCGAGATATTGTGTTTACAAGTTTTCACCTTCTGACCTCTGGTGACCTCAAATGACTTTGACCTCTACCAAAAACAATAGGATTCTTCCTCTCAACATGACAAATCTATATACCAAATATGAAGAGTGTCGGTCATTGCTATCTTGAGATATCGTGTTTACAAGCTAAGCGTCACATACACACACATACATACACACACACGCACACACACGACATCACCATCGCATAGCCTTGCCTGCCTTCAGCAAGGAATCAAAAAGATAGGGTAAACCTGAACCCTGAACACACGAAGAAATTAACTGTGGCTCCTTGTTACTAAAATAAAACCTTTTGTCGCCAGCCTTACCAAAGCTGGAATTAATTCACATGAGTCCCTGAAACAAATTAATGTTCAGTACCCACCCTGATGCTTACTTAAGTTAGTGTGGCCTCAGTTGTTGCAAAAAAATTTTACTGTTGCAAAACTGCAATCACCAGAAACAACTAACTTGTGAAATTTTGCTATTTTGGATTGTGCTTGACTTCGAAGAATACTGTATATTACAGTATGTGTGTGTGTGTGTGTGTGGGGGGGGGGGAAGCCTTACTGTTTGGAAGTGTGTCAAGTTGTGAACATAATGGCAAGCACAAACACTGTCTGTGGAACAAGTAAATGGTGCTTGACTAGCTGATGACAAGGAGGCATTTAAAAACATTAAAAATAGCCACAACTCTCTTCAAAATCCTTTAAATATTGATCATTTTACCAGACAACCTCCATTTGTGACTTATGGCATATATGTCATCCTTTGTTTAACCTTCATTCAAAGGACAGTTTTTCTTTTGGTTGCCAACTGTGTGGCTTATTTTAGAAGTAGCTTTGTATATTGACTACTTAAAAAATGTCAGCACTAAGGTCTACCAAACTAAAAGTGAGCTTATTAGTTATTGACAGATTATTTATAAAGGATTAACAAAAGAAATACAGGCACTGTGCAACCACGCTACATCATAATTTTTGCAGAAATCTCATCAATGATCAAATTTTGAAAAGGCGTCTCTGGAGAATGGTGGAAGATATTTAAATATTAATTCTGATAGATTTTTCATCGGGGGATCTTAATCTCATCGCTGCTGAGAAGAAACGCCTGTTTTGGTAGAGACATTTCTTATCTGCATGGCACATGAGTGCAAGCTGGATCTATATCTGATTTTATTGATTTGTGAGCTTGATATTGTACCTTATAGGGGGATTTCACCGACATCACATGATCACACGTCTCTTTGGTTTTGAAGGGCAAGATTGCAAATCTCTTTGGTTTTGCAGGGCAAGCATTGAGTGTGTCACAGTATAGTACATATGGTTATGTCATGCACGTACACTAAAACATGCTTACTGCGTGTTTGCTAATTTGCCCATCAGTGCCTTGTAATCCCACTCGCATGAGGTCACATGAAATTCCTCTATATAACTCAAACGGAAATAATAGGGAGTTCTGATATATATATAGACTTCATTTCATTCAATTTGTACCTTTTTGCACAGTTCACCAGTTATTAGTTACTAGACACACGCATACATGTATGTACATAAAGTACAGTATACGGTAACAGTAGATTCATGCATCAGTGGTTTTAAGCAGGCAATTGTCGCAGCCAAACAATACATTTCAAGAATCTAATAAGTGTAAATCTGTGCTATTGTTCTTTTAAAGAAGGTCCTGCATTTGAAATACTGTGCGTTTTTTGTAGACGGTAGCAAGTGTTGTATTTGTACTACAGCAAGGCATCACTGACTATAGAGTCCACACTGCTGTTCATGATATTAACAGTGCCATACAAACAATTTTCATAGCATAATCTGTGGCTTTTTGTCTTCTGTTACTGTATCTATGCCACACAAATAATCCATTTATTTCGTTACTGTATTGTTGCCTTTAAAGTGGACCTAAAGTCTAGAATTACGAGAATATATATTTTTTAAAGGTTGGAAAATAAATCCTATTCATCCAACTCCCATCTTCATAGCTTATTCCATTGCTGAGATATAAAATGTTGAAAGATATTCATTTAGTTTGAAATAGTCAAATACGCAATAATCTGTGATATCCTTCTTATACAACTGACATTACCTGCTTTTGTTTCCCTTTGAAAGTAAAATGTTTGTATAACCTTGAAAAGTTTACAGGTTTTCTTGCATAACATGTTGAATGGAGAGGGCTTGTATAGTCAAATATGAAAAGTGTCGGTAACTGCTACCTTGAGATATCGTGTTTACATGCTAAGCACCACATAAACACACCAACACAAACAAGTTGATTTTAAATACAAACAGAGGACATCATTGTTATCTCCTTAGTGTTTGCTTTTTAAACCCTAACTTTAGCAAAAGAATGTCTATTGTTAAAATTCAGACGACATACGATATCTATTGCATTTTCTTCTGAGGACCAGAAATTAATTGTCTAGGTCCTCAGTTTTACCTTAAAACAAACTCACACACACACAAGACATCACCATCGCATAGATTCCTTCCCTGCCTTTGGCAAGGAATCAATAAGTCATTCAAATGTTAAGTATAAGATTCATCAAAGTTTTCCTGTTTGAGATATCATGTTTACAAGGTTTACAATTTGGACCTCTGGTGATCCCAAATGACCTTTGACCTCCACCAAAAAAGATAGGGATCATTAAGTCAATATGAGCCATCCAAATGTAAAATATGAGATTCATCAAAGTTCCCCTGCTTGAAATATCATGGTCACAAGATTTTGACATTTTCACCTCCAGTGACCTCAAATGTCCTTTCAATTGTCCTATACGGTTGCAAAAAGCCACATGCAAATTCATTGGCATTAGCATCCCAACCATATGTCTTTCCACTTTCCTGCAAAAATTGTGGAAAAAACATTTATTTTGAAGAAAAAGTCAAAGTGAGATAATTAAAGTCAAAATAAACCAAAATTCTATTTGGCATTAGTTCAAAATGTTTCATGACAAAAGCTTGTTAAAAATGCCACATTGAGTGTTTTTAGCATTTAAAATGCCAATATATGGCAACTGTGCCTACAAACCCTATAAAAGTTATCAAATGACCAAGTCACATATAATGGCCTCGATCTAAAATGTTTTGTAAATGATGCTGTATATCTCAAATTCATTATCTGTTTCCAGTATTTAAAGTGCAAATCTCATCATCGCAGACAGTTCCAATTCTCCATATGCAACTTGTAGCTCCACCCATTACAATGTATAAAGCTCCTCCTTGTACAGACACAAACCTATTTTATTGCTTCAAGGCCATGTCCTGGTGGGCACACAAGGCTATAATGTGTAATCCATGCACTCTCTCTGCATTGTGTGGAATGTGTGCTACTCTGCATCTTTTGAATTTTCAAACTTTGCTGTCAGTCAAAGTGCAGTAACCAACTGAGAATTTTGATACCCCCATACTAAAAATATGCTTTGGGGTGATTAGTGTATGGCTTTAAAGTAACAAAAAAACCAAAATGGCAAACAATAGACTAAGCAACTTCAGCTTACCCTTAAAAATACTGATGTAATTAGCTTATTCTGAATCTGTCTCTGCCAAGCTCAGATCAACATGTCATGTCAATCTGTATTAAAAGTGAACCTATCCATGCAAGGGCACATATCTGCAACGTGTACATACATCAAGCATGTGCCATATTACAGCAATCCAACTCTGCATGTTCCAATACCTGTGGCAAACCAATTTGACCTCTGTGCAACATCATAACTTTTTTTAGCGAAACGACATTTCTGCATTCACCTTTTCAATGGAACTATTGAGTTAACATGCATCCACACAGCATAGACAAGGCCAAGTCACACCAATAAACCCTGCCAGAAGTTTTTCTTCCTCAAGATATCACTTTAAATGTAACCAGATTTATGAATGGTGCAAATTACCAATGTTCTTCAATTGAAATTTTGAAAGTTTGAGTGGAAAAATTTTTCATGAGCATTAAAGCGGTGATTTTCTTCTTGTAAGGACCTTATTTCCAAACCCTTTTGTTCATTTACCTTGTTACTTTCTTTTGTACTGCCTCTCATTGTAATTTATTGACAAAAATTCTCAAGGTTTAAAGATTTCCTGATCCAAAAATGCAACACTTCCCTTTTAATTGCCAATTTTAACCTTTTCAACGCTTGCATATGTTACTCCCATCTATTTTCCCTATTGCTGTGTATGCAGCCCAGTTTGGTACCATTTTGTATTGAAAAAGACAAAAAAAAAAAAGAATTAAAAGTTTCTTGAAATACTGCTCTAAAATACTTCTTCTTGACTATAAAACTATTGTTTAATAGAGTAAATACTGCTGCCAGAAATGAAATTTTAAGATTAGCCAAAAATATCCACAGCTATAGAGATCATCCTCTTCACTCTGAACCGAGCTCTTTGTGCAATGTAACGCAACTTAATCTTCGAAATCCTGCTATCATGTCATCTTGAACTTACAGAATTGTGCCTTTTAAGAAATCTTTTATCTACAGAGCTGCTGTTATGTATCCAAACTGGGATTTTACAACCTCTGATATAATGTTCTTACTGCTTTACTTGTGTAATTTTTGTTCTATTTTGTTCTGTTTGCTTACTAACTTCTCTTTTTTATATGTCCTATTTATATATAATTTAATATTTATACTGGAATAAAGAAACAAACTAAAACTGAAACTTATCTCATCCTAGATAGTTATAAATAACCTCCCAAATAAAATTAACTTCTAGCCTCGACTCCCATTTAAGAAACGCAACATATGTCTACTGCACACACCTCAGAGGCAAGCTACAATAGCCCACTATACTGAGTTCAAATTATTCAAAGCTATATTCTCCAGAAAACACCTGACTACACTACATGTGATTTTAATGCTGCTACAATTTGTCCTGCCTGAGAAACATAGACCACATCAAATCACATTTCACTGGTATGTGCAAGTCGTCAGAGACCAGTCATGGTAAAGCCTTAGTTTCAATCAAAACACAGTCACAAATTGTTTAAGGGATACCACAAGGGTCCTCAACATGTTTGAAATTAAGCAACCTCTCCTTTCACCTACCGCTCCTCCATAAGTTTTGACCTCTTCACAGTTTCTGCATTCTCTGGCCAAAATTTTGTTCTCGCCACCTGGTGCAATCACTAAATTAACAAAAAGAAGAAGGTGGTAAGGTTTCTTCATTTAGCTGGCACACAAAAAATATCTACAAGGCAATATTAAACACAGGGCTAGAAGGGTTAACAATCCTGGCTGATGCAGGCAGGTTCACTAGATTGAAGGTCCTTAAGATTGAAGGTTTGCTAGACCAAAGATCTTAACTCTAAACATAATCCTCCCCCTCACCATAACCCTAACTCAAACCTAATCCTACCTGAGGATAATCTTAAGCCAATTCTAAGCCTTATTATGTATCTAACTTGAATCCCAATCCTACTTCTAGCCGGAAGTAAATTTTCCGCCAAACTTCGGTCTAGCAAACCTTCTATTTCGTAAACCTTCAGTCTAGTGGGTGGTCCCTGGTTGAAGCCTGGGAGATCAGTGCAGATCATCCCTTTAAATTACAGTATAGCTGGTACCCCACACACTTTTAGACCAAGAAATGGAAATAGTGACACTTAAGTGTGTTAGATGGGCCTTAGTTTGGTTTGCCTCAGCACCTACAATGCTTGCAGCAAGAAATGAACCATATTGAAGTGGCAATTGTTAACTTGGCATACTGTGACCATGACAAAGGCTTTTAAATTTAAATTTCATGTCATATGACTACCTTTTCAACATTTCAGCTCAGTTCAACAGGAAAACTCTAGATTACACTCAGATGAAAAACCCATCTTGCTGTGGCCCTGGAGAGCCTTTATCCTTCCACTTGCTAAACCTAAATGCTTCAAATGCTGCCACGTTTAGTAGCAAAAACACATCCAATTAGTTTCTGCAAAACCGTGCATGCTAAAATTCTACAAACATATCAGCCTCTGAATATGCAATTTCTTTTTGGGATTGTCATTTTAAATACTCAACCACAATTCAAACTTTGACACGGGGAGGCTGAAATGAGCAGGACTGGCTGGTGAATGGCCCGCACTTCCTTCAGATGCTCCAAAGTGCATTTTTAATTGAATGTTATTAGTACCTCCCCTCCCCTACAACCAACCCAACCACTGGCTCCCTTAATCACGCACATGAGTACCTGGCAACAATGCTATCAACATTTCTTGCTGTACATAAGAATGTGTGTAAAAGTATGCAAAGTGTTACAGGGGACATGTCCCACCAAACCATGTATACCCAATTGGTCAGGTCATGAGATATCAGATACATATTATTCTAAACAATTTTCTGCACTCCCTGGCCTACCTAACTTTCTAGGTTATTCATTTGTTTGGTTTCACAGTTGATTCGGCCGAGGCAACTCTATCACACGTACAAACTTCCAGCACATTTGTGCATGGACACTACAGGTGCACATTCAAAAACAAAGTATAAAGAGCCTAGCCAACAGCACCTGCAGTGGCTTTGCCGGTGGTCGGCAGGCCAAGTTTTGGCACGGTGCCTAAGAGATCAGTTAGTGGCACAACCTTCATATTAAACTGTTTATTCTTTGATTCTAAGTGGATCTAGGTGGACCGTCAATCCTTTGATTAGCATATACAGGGAGCAAAAACACCTGATGGCCTAGATGTGACAGTAAGCTGCCAGAGAAGGTGATCAGAGGCGTGCCATTGTCGCCTAGCTTGATTTACTTCTGCTGCATATTTCCTCAAGTTCATAATTCGCCATAAATGAAAATACAACAGATTTGTTGAATGAACTTCCCTACAATCATGACCAAATTGAACATAATTAACTTTTAACACAAGAAAAATTTGAGAAACTGAGTCATGTTCAATTATATCAAGAAATATGTAAAAAATGACAATCAATAAGTTCTACGACTGGAAGAATATATAAGGACATAGAAACAATCATATCTACCAATTTCATAAAGATTGGAGTCATCAGGTGTCTCTCCTGCCAGGGTGATGCAAGCATCTCTGGAAGCTGTTATTCCAAGATGAAGTTTCTTCTCTTGTTCTTTGAATGGGTAGTATCTGTATTCAAATCCTGAAGAAAGAAAATTAACATCAAAGCTGACTTAATTAGCTTGTGTATTACTCCAAGGGTATTCCCCATTCCTAAAACACTGCACCCTCTTGGCTTGCATACCCCATTTCAAAGGCATTATACCCACTATAGTAAAGCATGGCACTGCTACCCTTGGTAACAGTATTTTCAATTTCAATGGAAATGTGATAGCAGCTATAGCCTACCACTATCTTTACGTGATACCACATATGTCCACCAAGTGACAGACAGACATACATACGCTTCTTACAATTAGCAATGGAAAGTCTCTTTTTGGAGTCTCAAAGTAAAATGACAAGTACTCAAAAAGTTTCTCTACATTTGTAACAATGTGCATCTTGATGAAATAAAGGACATCATATCAGTGTAAAGAAATAATAAGGATGCTATGCTTATGAAAACTGCTATACTACACAGTGTAACTATATTTAGTTATATTATTGCAATGCAATATGTATTTTGGAATAGTTGTGCTAATCCTGCCAAGAGGAGGGTGCTTCCTTTTGGTTTTTTGCTTAACTGTCTGAGTCAGGGAGCATAACACAAAACTCACCCTCCAACCACCTTAATTGGGAGTGCTGGTCAGATATAACACCAAAGTTTTGTGAATACCCATGTTCATAAATTGAGCCAATATGAAAAACATCAAACAGGCACAAGCTACTCCTACTATACAATATACATTATAGATAAAGTTGGTCAATTTTTCCAAGTGGAGTATTTGCATCGTGTTAACTCTTTGTCTTATCCATGTTGTACTCCAATTTCCATACATACTTTTCTATTTTTCCCATAATTGTAAAACTCCTGACTTAAAGTAAACCTCACAGAATAACGCTACTCACCTGCGAATACCTTGTAGTGGAAGTGGGTCATGAAAAAGCCAGTGAATCCCACAAAC
This sequence comes from Holothuria glaberrima, assembly GCA_009936505.3. Classification (NCBI taxonomy): domain Eukaryota; kingdom Metazoa; phylum Echinodermata; class Holothuroidea; order Aspidochirotida; family Holothuriidae; genus Holothuria; species Holothuria glaberrima. The sequence continues at coordinate 10,976 of WURT03627623.1, read as the reverse complement.
TGGAAAAAGGAATCATCTAGGCCATCAACACTGCACTCATATAATGGAGCTCGATCTGCATCCAAATCTGCTTTCAGGATGAGTCGAATGGAGCCCTTTTGCAAGAGGACAACAAAATGTCTGTCCTCATCGAAGCTCACAACTCCCTGGCCATCCTCTGTGACTGCCGATTTTATTTGCTCGTAGTTACAATCGCGACACTTCTTGATGCCAATTGCAGTATTGTTCATGATACCAATACCTGTCCAAAAAGTGAATAAACTACATTACACTTGATAATGATGGGCTATTTGCAATGACTGGAATATTCACGTTTTCACAACACTCTAGTTAAGATGATTATAGCCGACAAAGCCTGACATAACTGGAACTCACAGTCATATCATCCAACAATTACAATATAGCACGTTTTGAAGACTGTAGAAGTCACAAGGTGAAATGAATATGTCCCTACTATGTATATCTAAGGCATTATCCACAGAGTTGTAACCAAGTCATTTTTTCTCAAGTCAAATCAAATCTCAAGTCGTCTACATTCAGGTCAAGTCTCAAGTCATTTCCTTCAGCCACATCGATTATTGTAACTCTTTATTTTTTTGAATTTCTAATCACTTTATTACTAGACTTCAACGCTTACAAAATTATGCCGCACGACTTGTTTTCCGCTCAAGTTGAATGACACCGTCCGCTCCACTTCAATTTCAATTGCATTGGCTTCCGGTTGAATTCAGGATTCATTTCAAAATATGTCTTTTGGTTTATAAGTCCCTACATGATATGGCCCCTGTCTATTTATCCAAAATATTCCTTACGAGACAAAATACTAGATATAGTTTTGGATCACATTCTCCAAATTTTTTTAACTTGGCTGTCCCTCATACTAGTTGTAAAAGCTTTGGTGATCTTAGTCTTTATGTGTGCGGACCCTGGTTATGGAATGAGCTCCCTCCTTTTGTTAAACTCAGTTCATCCCTTTGCGTGTTTAAGAAAAACCTAAAAACGTATTTGTTTACTATTGCTTTCAAAGACTTTATGTAGGCCTTAATCATTGCACTTGTGAACATAATTTTCACACCTTTTCTTTTCTCTTAACTGTAGTTTGTTAGTATAACGATGTTCAAAGTATTGTAAGGCACCTTTGAATAAGGTTTTACTAAAGGCAATGTATAAATGTAATATAATACAATAACAGTAATAATAACAGTCAAGTCGCAACTTTTCAGGACAATCACTGGATCACTTAAAGGGAAATATTGCGTTTCTCTGACTTTTTATTGAATCTATCCTGTTTTACATACGACCAGGTCCCTTTCGATGAAAGAGGGTTAACTGGGAAAAAATTCTTGGCTGGTTTGCACTAATTAACAAGTAATTAACCTTTTTGTAACAACTGATAAATTTGTTCACCCAAATAATTATACATACCAAACCACACCTTCATCACCCCTGATTTGAAATCCACCAATCAAATCAATTTATCACGTTACGTCAGACAATAACAAACGCCTTCTACAGCATGTGCAAAATGTTCGTAAAATACGAACGAACTACTGGAGAATCGTTACTACACTGTCTTTATTGAACTAACTACAGCTGGTATACTAAGGGGGTTTTATAGCTACCCTGCTATTCTACACACAAAGTTATAGTTACTGTAATTCAAATTGTAGCCCTTGGACCTTAGCAGGTTGCTTTGCTTTCAAAACAGCAGGATGTGAAAGAGAATAGATTATTGGTGCTTCAGCAACTGCTACAGTACGTCGGTTTAGCCCCTATTAGGAAACGAAAAGTTTATGAACCTGTGATGCCACTCGTCAAAAAATTATGTACAAATATTCCTCAACGTACCAAGACTTATACACCGCAAATATTCCTCTAAGTACCATGAACGTTCGTTATCATTTTGTAACGATAATGCACACAGTGTGGGTAGTGAACAGCATGGTGAATAGGGAGATGGCACTGGATCTCTCTGGGTGGGCTGTAATATCCCACAGTACAGCACAGACGGTACGGAAACTGCTGTAGTAGTTTGTTGTGAGCATGAAGGAAAGGCAGACAGTACAGGGTCGTGGGATATGTGCTTTGGGTAAGCGAGGTCAACACGCATTGCGTAATGAGTGTATGACCCGGTGTAACGCTCTTCTGAATATGCAGCGGTACGAACGTTGCATGCAGGCGAGGCTTATTGTTCGATAATGAGACAGTTCAATGGGGAAATTGTTGCTTCTTTTTGTCTATATTTCGTGAGATTTGTGTTGATCTGCTGAAATTTATTTGTGATTCATGTTTGGAAAGGGGAAAAGACTACAATGGAACTACATTGGTGTCACTTTATATTTTTTCAAACCCAATATTTCCCTTTAAGCTTAAGGCATGAACTGTGGGCTGAGCAGCTCACAATATCATTGATTAGAAAAGATAAGTTCTATGGGTACCATGGCTGCATACGTGTGAAACTTTTTCATGTGGCAATGAGTATTCTCTATATAAAGGTGTCTAAAAAGACCTTGTGCGTTGGCCATTGACTGATGAATGATCATCGCTGGGTTCTCTATTCCTGAAATGCAGGGTCACACTGCATTTTATAACATGATTTTACCCCAAATGTTTCCCGTTTACATGCTAACTTTGGTTGTCAAATGCCAAGAATTTGTGTCTGACAGCGTTTGATTGGGGTTTTGTCCAAACAATGACCCTCATACCCTAAGTCATCACCTCTGCGACAACTGCAAGTACGGGCTTCGCCACCATATTCCGTATTCTGTGAACCAGTGGCGTCGACAGGAGTTGGTGAGTGGGGGATACAACAAATTATGTTTTAATCCCACCCCTGATACCTCCACAAAGTAAGTGTAAATTGTGCATATGCGAACCTACCATGGATTACACCAGCGGCGAATCCTTCCTTTGTCCCCTTGTGCAGGTGTCATCCTGGGAGAGGGCTTTAAGGGGAGGGACAGCCCCTTCCCTTTAGGAGATTTTTGTTCCTTTAATGTGGCTTGGATGCAAAAAGGTGCTATTTTTGGCAAATTTTTGAACCGATCATATGTTGAAAGATTCTCTTAATTCAGTAAATTTTTATTTTTGGTGAGATGCAAGGGTAGGGTGTTTTTTCTTAATGGAGGGGTTACAAAGTTTGCATTATAAAAATCTTTTCCATGACAAAAATTCCATACAGACTATGCACTGTGAAGTTCTCAATTCCCTAATAGGATTTATCTGCCAATTGTGCAACTAGTCATTTGCCTGTTAATTTGCAAAAGCTTTCAATTTTCATGATATGTCTTCTATTGAATCAATTGTTTCCCATTCTTGCAATAATCTGCTGCTCTGTAATCACTCTATAGGGACACGAACAGTGGGCCTAAAATACCCTCATCAATGAACAGTGTGAATACCTCTGAGACGGTATTGATAATAAGAACAGCGATGAGGTGTTGCAGCGCAGGAAAATTTTGATACTTTGCAAAGGATTTATGAAAATTTTGAAAGTTTCAGAACGACTTGTGATACTAAATGATTAAAACAGATCCATTCCTCAGTCGGAAACACACCTCCCCCTACAAACTCTATAGCTTAAACCCCTTTTGGGTTCATTTTAAAAAAATGTTTGGAAATTTTCTGAAATTAATTTGGGGCACCTGTCCCCATGACCTCCCCTTCCTGGTGCCACTGCTATGAGCCTCCCTCTCCGCATGGTTTTGTAATTCCCTGTATCTACACATTAATAGACCGTAGGTTATTTAATCATACCCTAAATCTTACTGCGTGGTTTCATTTTTTTTTCACTCATATTTTATAGACGTAGGGCATTCTTTTATTTTCATTATTTTGAGGACATAGGAAGAGTGCCTTTGCTCAACACACCATTTAGTGCAAGAGGCCAAGATGAGCCGAAAAAGGTTGGAAATCACTGATCGATGTACACTTATCAAATGTAATGTAATGTGTGCTTGTAGTTAGGTAACGTGCCTTTAATGGTTGATTAAATTGTACACTACATTTTTACATTTTCTCATGCAACCTCTGTAACCCTGTGTTTTGCCAATATAGCCCTTCTACTTTTTCTTAAATCTCATTGACTCTATGGCGAAGAGCCGCCGGCAAAATCAAATGTTACATCCGATATTTCTGCTCCCCAAAGGAGCTACATCCTGAAAGCGCATTAAGACTTAATGTGACCAACCTCTTGACCCTGAGACCTATACAACATGGGTCTGTCATGCATGGCTTCATTTTCAGTAGCTGAAAAGAACAGATACTCAAAAGATCTTTATAGCCAAAAGGCCATTGCCATTCTACCCGCAGCACACTGCAATCTCAAATGCATGACAGAAAAGCTTGCCTTTCTTTTCTTACATAATTTTATGGTACAAAATTCATGCCACACTCAGCGACAAACATTGTCATTCAATGTCACCAAGCCATTTTCCTTCAAGTCAAGTCGCAAGTCGATTTTCTCCAAGTCAAGTCAAGTCACAAGTCATTTTTCTTCAAGTCCAGTCAAGTTGCAAGTCAAGAAAGTGTGACTCAAGTCAGACTCGAGTCCAAGTCAGCGACTCAAGTCAACAACTCTGATTATCCCACATGAATGTTCTTTGAGAACAGAACATATCAAACACAATAAGAGCAATGTTCTGTTTCATCTCTTCCTCTCACCTCAGAAAAAGAAAAATTGTCCATATAATATTCCTGAAGTGTAGATTATTGTTCTTGGGATAAATGTGATGTACAATTTACTTACCAATTTCAATCATTCCGTCCATGTCTGCCCTTTCTGGTGATGCTGCCACCAGGATTGGTCCATCTGCCCTAACCGTAAATTCAGCGTAAGCTCCGCCCATTTCTCTTCTGAAACCAGTGTAGTGGTACTGATAGGCATAGTTGATGTCATGTGTGCAGGTCATGCTACCTGATTAGACAACAAACCCAAACAAAAGACAACTTTACAAAGGTTACAATGCCAGAAGACTGGTGTCATCTGATAAATTGTGAAATTTTGTACACATTATCGGTGAAAGTGTATAAAGCCGAGTACAAGTTAAAGTTTCACTAGCTTTGAAATGTATTGGGGACTGAAATGAAATGGCAAAGTCATGGGATCCAGGCAACCTTGTGACAAGTACTAGCTACAGCATTCCCAGACTCTGACTGACCTTTGACACAACAACAGCACAAAGACAGCTATGCAGGCTACTTTATTCAGGCTAGGACTGTGGCTGACTGAAATGCTGACAAACAATGATGCCATAAAATATTCAGAGAGTCTGTCCAGAGAACTTTGTGTTTATAAATCTTCCAATGCTACCTGCCCACAAGCTGATCATCGAATGAAAATGTAACAGAGCCTTATAGCAATGGGGTTGCTGAGTGCAATGCTGCCCCCTTTCCTAAAATTTGGGCTAAAGTCTATTGCTTCAAAGACATGCTACATGAATCTATGAACACTTACTTGGGCAAATGCAAGAAAGGTTTGGTAAACACTACATTCATTGCATGCATTGCTTCAGAGCAGCCAGGACTTAATTGGAAACTTTCAAAACCCCCAACCCTTTTTACACACAAATGGATTTTGTTTTTGACCTGGGATCAAGCCTTGTAGACAGATTATCTCTCTCACTAAGATGCGGCAACAAATGCAGCCCACTATTTGCAGAGCGAAGGTAGTTTGTGCCTTTCAGACGAGCGACTTCACAGACGGACTCATAGTATTTGTGCAGGGAACCAATTTTGCAAAGCAGATGGAGTCAGGATTTGTAGGAAACTTTTTTTTATTGAAATTTTGTCATAGCTCTTACTATGGCAGAAAGGTGCACATCCAAACTCTATCCCACAATCCTTTGTAATAGTTATTTGGAAAAGGGTCTACTGCATAATATTTGTCATAATTATGTGCATACTTTTTATTCAGATCTGCAAATGACTGATTCTAATTTCTCAGCACACTGAATGACCTTAAATGATTCCTTAGGGTAGGGGTGGGGAACCTTTTTCCTCCGGCAGGCCATTTTGATAGTCATAATCTGCCCATGAGCCGGAGATAGTGAGGGTGCAACAAGTTTTTCCCATGGGGTGCAGGGCAAGGGGCCCTAAACAGGCCCTGGTAGGCGGAAGCCCCTATAGGGGTTCCAGAGTTTGTACAAATGTTTAGGCGATAGAATGTTCATCCACTATCTTTAAAATGACATTGAATCCCAAAAGGCTAGGCAGACCAAAAGTATCACAATATGACCATTTGATTTAGTAGCAATAATGAATTAGCACATACGAAAAGTGCTCGCAAAGTGCACGGAAAAAATTGCTTATCTTGAAACCGCCTTTATTCCACTTTTAAACATTTTATTCACTCTTTGGAGGGACAGTTCTTACCCCCACCCCCCACCGAATCTAAGGCGAATAAATACAGTTCCCAACGAGTTTAGTGCTCAATGTAATAGATAGGCCTATATACATCTGAGTGCACTTCTCCATGTATATGCAACCTTCCACTCAAAACTACCAAGATTCTAGAGAGTTCATGTCCAACAAAATGGTGGGGATGTTACATTGTGGATACTAGGGTTTTAGTAATACACTGGTTGTGTTTCACAGCAGTTTTATGTGAAATATGCAAAAGTGGTATAAGCAGGAAAAACAATAGGCACCATGGGCTAAAAAATTATAATCAATTACCTTTCAAGTGATTCTGAATTTAATTATGAATTGCCTCGCAGGCCAGATAAAATGGTCTTGTGGGCCGCATAAGGTCTGTGGTTCCCCACCCCTGCCTTAGGGGGTCATGGCAACCCGTGTAAACATTAACCCTGCACTTTCACCCAAATGAAGAGAGTTCCAAGCAAGTGGAATAAATTTTAAATAACTGCAATTTTCAATTAAGTGGAATGAAATGCCACTCAAATATATTTTACTTGAGTGGATTCACTTTCAGTCACATGGAACAAACTGTAACTTAAAGGTCTGCAGACATGTAAACGTGATGTTTGCCTATCTGGTGTAAAAAGCATTGAAAATGACAAAAATAGCCGTAATTCCCGTTAAAATCCATCAAATATTGACCATTTTACAAGACAATTACTGTTTTTCACCTACACATGAATAAACATGAGCTACTTATGCAAATCTGTGACATACAGAGAGGAACCTGTCAACTGGGTGCAATGTTATCCTTTGTTAGTTTAGTGTTCATTCCAAGGGCAGCTGTAATTTTGGGATGCCTCGAGGGGTTAATTTTGGAAGAAGCTATTTAGTTCTTCGTAAATATCCACATTTAATGCCAAACTATAAACTAGCTATTAAGTAATTAACAGATAATTTATAAAGGACTAACAAAAGAAACACAGACACTGTGCAACACTCCACATCATATTTTTGCATAGCTATCAATGAACAATTCCCACAAATGGTCAAACTTTGAAGAGAAATATCTTGAGAACGGTAAAAGATATTCAAATATTAAATGCCAACGGATTTTTGATCAGTGGATCTTAATCTAGCTTTGTTAAGTATAACAACTGAATTTATTACATGTCCACAGACCTTAAGTGTAATAATAACATTGCACATAAATGCAATTCAATTTCACTTCAGAAAATGTGAACCCCACAAATGTGAAACTGTACTTAAGGTAAGTAAAAGTCAGGAATTTGTAACTGTACTCGACTAAAAGTGAAATGCATTCCAACTTAAAATACAAGAAAACATTCCACAAATTAAAGGTAAATTGTAAGGTATGTAACTATTACAATGGCTTGGCATATGAGTTTTCCTTTGCACATGCCTACAAGTAGCGACATATCTTGTACATGGGCGTGCACTGATATCTTAACTTGGAGGTGAGAGGGACCTTCCCCCTCTTCCCCACCCAAATCACACTCCCATATTTGAAAGGAGAAGGCCACTACCTCCACCATTTCCATCAATTCCTTTTTTTACCAGAAACACTTATCAGAATTGAACAGTATTAACAGTACCTTTGGCCTCTGAGAAGTACCAGTATTTAAACAGTATCCAGTAGTAGACGTACTCTGCTTTATGCAAGCCAGACCGGAAGAATGCGAATCGGATGTCAGCCATTTGATCAGCGTTATACAACATGAATGCTTCATTAGAGCCCACTTTGCCAACAGAGACTCTACCAGCTCTGAAGGACATCCAGAATTGGACATAATTCTCTGCATCCAAAATGCCAGCAGTTGAAACTTCCACCATGACCTCGCCTCCGTATGCAATGTAAGATTTCTGGTTAGAATCAGCACCGAGGACTGTATCAAAAGGAGACAAACAGCTGGAGCGAATGTTTCACTGAATCTTTATGGTCCAATAGTTGAGCTTGCACAGTCATAGAAACATACATTTCTTTAAGGGATAAATTGCATTTGGCAGACTATTTTTGGTGAATAAACGGTCAAAACTCCAAATGTCAAAATAACGGGTGAGGCGCGAAGCCGAGTCTGTTATTTTGCTAAATTTGGAGTCGAGACGGTTTATGAGACAATAATAGTGCGACAAATGTGGTTTATTCTTATTCTACCACCAAAAATTTGTGAAAAAACTTCATTTTTATCAGCTTTTTCAATTACTGACCGTGTATTGTGGAATAACAGGTCAGTGTTTAACCAATCAGAATGCAGGATTCTCAATAATGGATGGCTAGAGGTGGTAGAATACAGAAAAGCTGATCTTGATCGCCCCTTTGGGCATTGGATAGGATCTTTGGGGAACAAAATTTTTCCCAAGAGTATAAGTCGGATTATAAACCCTTGCTTACAAAGGCTATTAGAACAGCCATGACAGAACTTACCAATTTCGAGATGTGCACCCTCGGTTGAGGCTGTTTCAGATAGAACAATGGCAGCATGTTCTTCTGCCTTGATAGCGAAATTAATCTGCCCCTCTTCATCAGAAAGGCGTGGTGTGCTTAAACTGTGAGAGTACATGTTAGTCTGGAAGAAAGTTCGTACCACGGTACCTACGTACAAAAGTGTAAAAAGCAAGCATTCAAGTTACAGTATCCATGCATGCATTAATCTTATCAATTAACCTAGCTACTTCATGCTGTCATTTCTCATTTATGCTGTTCTCTTGAAACTCAGTATCCCACAAGAAAAGGTCACAGAAAAATGGGGTTTGAAAGAACAACTTCATAGCACAGTCAATATGGCATGTTTATGGTAGTTCACATAATTATTGATAATTATAGTTCATAAATGCAGAGTCATAACACTGCCGGCCATTTTCCAGGCAAGAAATGATGCAAGAAAGTTGCACAGAGTATAGACTTGGCACTACTCAACCAGTCATGTCTTAGAATTCTATCACATGCATCAACTGACCAATCACACACTTCCCTCCTCACAACCAATCATGCACTACCCTCGTATTTCCTATTCTCCAAAACTACCACACAAATGCAAGTCAGGAATTGTTGTGTAAGATATGCATGTACATATATACACCCACATCAGAGAGGTCTTCTCCGAGAGAGCTATACATATTAAAATACGTCGTTTGTTTCATATGAACAATAATTCTGAACTGCACAAAAGCTTTCCAAGTTTACAACATGAACTTCTACACATTATAAAATACTCCAGAGGACAGCTATTTCCTGTGCATGTTAGGGCTGCCTCGGTTTCCCCAGGACTGTTGCCTAGCAAGGCCAGGGAAGGAATATTTCTGAGGCTCCTATGGGTACTCTAAGAAATTTGGAGCTAACAATACTGTAAGACATTGTGTAGGATTGTTTCCTTTGAATTCTATGCAAACTCATTGTTATAAGGGCTTTATGACAGAATCCTGGCCTGTGGGTGGGAGGAGACGGTTGGCAGGGGGTAGGGATTTGGTACAGTGAGACATGAAGCATAGTGCAGCAACAATCCCAAAATTTTGTTCCAACATTGTTACATGTCTCCCCCCCCCCCCCCTGTTTTTGTCTTAAAGGGGGAAGGCAATCCCCCCAAGTTTGTTTTCAAAAATTTGCTAAATCTTACAGATCTCCTCTTATTTCTCTCACAAGTATTTTCATTATGTTCCTGTTTAAAATCATTGAATATTGAGGATAATCCAATGAGTTACTCTGCATAAATTTAGGAAATAAGTAACAAAAATATTGTCACATGATTGATATGAGCCATTCCTGAACTAGTGTACCAGGGTACACCACTTCAGATTGGGGGACTGCACTTTCCCTTTAAGTTACAAAAGCATTACAAAGTATCAGCCATTTTGACAGCAGAGTCACTCAGTTACTACTACAAAGGTCTAGCATTTCCATGGTTTGAAAATCACAATATTTGCTATCTTACCAAAAATCTTTCTTAGATATACACTTAAAGAATAATCTTAGAGCACATTGATGAGTGGTAGGGCCTAGTATGTGATGTTCAATGGGGACATGGCATCTCCCAAACCAGAAGAGGCTAGCAACTTTCTGCCCAAACATATTTTATAATATAACAGCTCTAGAGTTCTAAGTACAGTTGATCTGCACTTTGACATTCATTCAAACAATACAGCTCCAGTCTGGTTGGTCAACAATGACTTGTGCGGTCAGCTGTGTGCCCAATGAAGCTCATACACCTGTTTGGTAATACTGCCTCGAGGAATTTAAACTCAGCGCAGGCTGCTGGGGCTCTGTCTTGGACTGTGTACTAAACAGGTGATCTGGTTTAATTTGGAGGTGCAAGAAGTAAATTTAACAAACTGGAGAATTATTACTGTCTGGGGTGAGATTAGATAGCTTTCAAACAGCGCATTGAAACTAGGTATGCAGGACGGGGGCAAGCCCAATGGTTTACATATTAAAGGTTTGCTAGACCAAAGATCCACTTGAATGAAAACAGCCATGGGTAGGTTTAGAGTATGGATTAGAATCATGGTCCTTAAGTTTTGGGGGTTAAGGTCGGGGGTTTGAATCCTGGCTGGGTCATACCAAAGACTTTAAAAATGGAACCTACTGCCATTGTGCTTGGTGC
>WURT03627401.1:0-20236 GCA_009936505.3 Holothuria glaberrima | reverse complement strand
CCTAGGTAACTTGAGACGGTTTAAGTAATGTAAAATAGGCGCCAAAATTAAAAAGGAATACAATGATTTGTGCGACAAATACCTATGACAAACGTCACAAACCCCTATAGCATTCATGTGTAAGTAAGACCCAGAATAAGAGTGCAATTTTGGTGCTTCATAAGATAAACACCTGAAACTATCTCAAGTATCCCCGCTTTACGGTATCTTGAGATATCGTGTTGAAAAGCCAATCGTCACTAACACACATATATACACACATACCCACATCCAATTCCTTACGGTGTACTAGGAAAGGACCCGATAGGGAATACGAGGGAATTACACAGCAGCGAAGCTGCCCGCGAGGTAGGCGAGCTGGGCTACGTGCTTGAGGGCGGTCTGCGCTGCAAAGCAGGCACGTGCAGCCGCGCGTGACTTCTCGTTGCAGTGGCCGAATTTTCGGGTAGGTACCCCAGTTTCGAGCCGCGCGTGAGCTAGGAAAGACGTGCAAGAGCGGAGCTCGGGCCGGCTGTCTCGGTACCCGCTAAGGACATGCTTGTGAGTGCACACATACATGCTGCAACCCAGATACAGCTTAGGAGCACCCAGCACCCACATACACACATATACATACCTACACTCGCGTGATTGCATAGGTTCCTTTCGCTTTCGGTAAGGAAGAAATAAATTGATGTATTTACCACAAATCGTTTACTAAGTGTCAAAAACCGTTAATCAAATCTGTAAAATTCCTCACTGAAGTTATCTGGAACACCTAAACTTTATACAACATGAACACCCAAAACACAAGTAAGTGAGGGACTTGTATGATGGAGGGAGTAGACCCTTCACAAATCGGGCTATACACTGTTGAGTTTTTGTTTGGAACCTTAAAGCCCAAGTATCATGGTGGAGAGTAAGCCTTCAGAATGTTTAATAGGTCTAGCAAATGCCGTCTGACACAGTAATGTTTACAACATGAAAGTTTTTCTAATGTTTGGTGGTTTTTTGATGTTCATGGATTTTCAAATTTGTCGTGCTTTTTTGGAAATAAGATTTGTGACATCATATGTGGAGTACTGGCACACGACTGTTTACTGACAGTGCATGCGCGTAGGCTTGTGCACGTATGGAAGCCAACCGTCTTTGACGGACGGGAGTAACGGCATCTGCGCTTGGGTAATTGTAAGAAGTGACCATGTTTAAACGTTGTTATAGTCATGAAAATTCAACTTGAATCTTAGCTTATCCTTTTTGTTTGGTTTAAAACCTACTTATGCTCCCTGAGCTACACGATAACTCCGATAGCGCCTATAAATTCTTCAATTTTAGCAATATACTTCAACACTAGGATACAAAGGTTCCCGTGTGGTCGAACGTTCCGTTTACAATGAATACGCTACGTTGTGCTACGTGTACAACACTAAGCCTACTGTTATGCTTTTCAGCATGTACCACATGAAAGATGACAGTACATTTTCGAGCGTTTTCCCTCTCTCTTAACAATCGCATGGGTACTTAGTACTTACTTCTTAGGTGCAATTATCCTCAAATAATTTCCGAGAATTAACCCAACAAAAATGTCACATGAGTTTTCAAATATACAAACTTGTCCCATAGTTTTCGTAGTGTTCTAACGACGAAACAAATGTGTCCGAAAATTTCAAGCTATTGCTGGGTTTGCTAGCTCCCCACGTACGTACCTAGCTCCCACGGGCACGCTGACCTACGTTGAAAACGTACGCACAGTTACAGTAATAGTAGTCTGTGTGTGGCATACATACATAATCACTTTGTGTTCAAGCCTGGCTTGACGGCTTAGCCGATCAGAAGACTCTGAAGAAATACTCACCCTTGAAAATCCATGTCACAAGCTTGAACGCAGACTTTTGATTCGTAGAGATATCATACAAAGCTAAAACTGTGTTTGTTTACCGCTCTGAATCGTCGTAATTTGGACAGTTCTAATTCTACTAGTAATATTTTAATGATTGTTACAACAATTTGTGACTTTTCTCTGCCTATTCCACACAGTGACTTTCGCACCCTCTCTTCCGGATATAAGGAACTTGTCTGTGAATAATGAGAATTCTGGAGACATTTTGTGGGTTAAAACACTAAGTGGAATTGACTAGCCTATACACCATTGAATGTTTGTGAGAATCAATAGTCCCCAATTACACCTATGACATCATACATAGGTTCGGCAATTCGTGGCTTAAGGAATTGATCGCGCAAGATCGTACCCCTCATCAGCATCTAAGGGAAAACTTGGGTTTTTCTTCAATTTTTCGTGAAATTATTGTGGGGAAGCATTTAACCGCGACGAAAGTGAAAATAGCAGCCATTATAATCATTACTGGGTGATAGGCTTAACCGTAATACTGATCTTTAATTAAAAAATCTTTCAAAGCATGATCTTTGGTTCCCGGTATATTTTTTGTGACTCGAAGTCCTAAAATGACGGTCAATGAAGTACTAAATGTATGTCACGAACCATGGTCTTTTGAGAACATAACTCAGATACCAGAACGTGAACAGAAAATGGAAATTCTCAGTTTTTTGGTGAGCCTCGCGTTAGCTCAGTATGAGTATGTGTCAGATCGTTAGTTCTGCTGTTCGTATAGGTTAACTTTTGCAGAATTGACTCGATATTACTACCTGTAGGATATCTTTCGTAAATTATTATTTCAAAAACCCTTGCAATTCCTCCTGCTGTTCACTTTCCTCACCATCTACCACCATACTCATCAGGTACATGAGGAAAAGGTTGCAAATGGTTTGAGAAAAACAAATACAGCTTTTGTAATTCTTAACCAAGTCAAAATGCAAATAAAGCTCCACTTACAAGGATTCAACTGCTTTCAGGTAACGAAATGTTGCTTCTGAGATGACAGTAAAGTTCGTATCTCCTATGTTTCTGTTAGGTTTAAATCAATAATTGCATGAAATATTAAGTTTTCAAAAGAAAGAAAAATATATTTGTATTTGCGCAGTGAAAGATTGACAGGCTTGTGGTTCGTGCCGTATTGATAAGATTATTTTCAACTTTAAATGGGATTGTTTGAGATGAATCTTTTTCAGGGAAAATAGCCTCTCACTTATTGAAACTGTTTGTGCATTTGTGATATTCAAATACTTTTGTTCATATCCCCTCGCATGCAATCCTCAAAATTAATACAGCTTTATTCAATAATACCTTTACTAGGTTTTCTAGATTGGACAGTGTTTGTGTTTGATGAGAGAGGGGTTGATGAACATAAGGATGTGAAAAATAGAAAAATCATGATATAATCCTTAAATCTCATTGCTTGTCGGTTTATGTTGTCACCTCTTTTAAAAGCTGAAAACAACTTGGAAAATTAGCCAAAACAGTTACAAAGTGAAAGTCTTGAAACTGAATGGCAGAAAACCAACAGGAAGATCACCAACGGTGATCTTTATTTGAAGTCCATCATGATATTCCGCAACTGGATTCTGGGTGACTTTGGAAGCGTAAATCTCAGCGCACTCAAATGTAAATGCTGAGCAGCATTGCTGAAATAACGTAAAAATTGATTTTCAGGTAGTAAACTTTAAGGTCTACGGTTCATTAAACTTCTTCATCCGACACACAGCTTTCTATATACAGTAATAACCATCTTTTTCCAAAACACGTACAAAATCTCTTTTGTCCACTTAACTTCATCATCCTTTTTGATACGAGCCTCTGGAGTTCCTAACCCAACCAGATATGGCCAACCGGATAGCACCAAAGGGTGTGTACGATTTCGTATTTGGCTGAATGTTTTATAACACTTTTCTCAAACAGACGATTTTTCTACGCCCTTCGCGCGCCCATGTAGCTTCCTTGTATCGTTTTCAGGAAACTTATTTTTGTTATTCTCGATTTTTAATCCTCACCGTCAAACACTTAAATTAATTTGATCTTGGATTTCAAAGTGCATGGAAAAAGTTTGGTTGTTTTTACTGCAAAAGAAAAGGAATTGTGCTTCGTCGGAGCAAACAATGAGCACACTTTGACTTACTTCTCGAGGGGAGTTGACTTCCCCAATTCTAGTGGTATATTGCCAGCAAAACAGCAACAAATACTTTTACATTTCAATATACATCTACGTATAGTTCTATTTATACGTCTTAGTGTACATATGGGTATACGTTTACATGTAGGTTAAAATATACAAATTCGTATATGTAAACATATATAAAGGTCATTCTTCGGTTTCCGACCCACTCCCCATGACCAACAAAAGTTGTTGCACTTAGGTCAGCCACTACTCAGATAGCATTATATGTACATATTTAAGTTCTCTTCAACAACTTTAGGTCAAAGTTTGTACGTTATATCTTTACCTTATCAAAGTGTAGAGCATTACTTTAAGCTAACAACTCACAGCTCAGCTAAGTTTTCCACTGAAGAAAAAATCATTTGGTCTAGGCTGGTCACCCCAGAACCCTGCAACCTTCTGAAAGGAATAATAATACCTTTGTGTAATCAAGTGCCAGGCAAAATCATTTTTATATAATATTATAATATTTTTTCTGTATAACTTTGATTAATCTCTAAGTTCTTTATAAATATTAGATACTTTAAAAGGCCAAGAAAATCATTAAATTACGGCTTACAAATTAAATTTTTAAATCACTTTTAAAAGAGTTAAAAAGAAATCTCAAATCTGAAGACAAGTTAATGTTAAATATAGTGTAAGCCTATTGCCCAATGTTTTAGGCAGTGAATCAAACTCTTGAAAAACGTCCGGTTGAAACTGAACCGAAGAAGGATCAAATGGGCACTTAAATAAAAAAGGATCAAATTTTTGACCAGTTTCGGTTCAAAAGTAACATTTTCTATTCAAAATGAACCAAATTTAGACATTTGACTGTTTGACCTGAGTTTTGTTCAGTGACCATTTGAACGGATTCTTTTCAAATTTTAACCGGACTCTTACGGAGTGTATATATTCACAACGCTCCGACAACACAGATCTTCGACAATTTGCATACACGTCCAGAACGTTGCGTAGTCGACTTTGGTCAATTACGTTATGCATGTACGACAGCATCTACCGAACCATTCGTTTGAAGAGGGTTGTAATTTCATCTTCTCATATGTAATGAGTAGGTGAAGTATTGTACTTTACCAGAAATAATAAACGTGGGTGAAGTACTTAAGTAGGCGTGTGATTGTTGGCCTCTCTATATATCCACTTCCACGAGCTGATAATAAACCTTTCCTGCAAGGACAAATCCTTACTCTGATATGTAAACACTCGTCTTAGGTTGCTTTTGCTTTCAAACTAATGTGTAGTCATCTCATAATGCTGTCTGATGTTAAAATACCCTGATGTAGTAAGATACATTACATTTGCTTATTATTACGCCAATGTTGGAAAACATAAATCCACAAACATAGTCCGTCTGCATCACATCTGTTTGAAGAGGATAACCATTGAAATGGTTTTCGATTGGTGACTAATAATGGTATTTTGGCATTCCCTTTAAGTACAATAGGACATCTACATTAGATGAAAGCGCTTATGGTGAGAAGAGTTTAATATAATTGCTTTGATCAAGGCTAAACAATGTAAAATTATTTAAGGCCAATACATACCCAGAACCTATATTGAACGTGTCTGGAAATGTCTCATTAAAATGCAACGGAATGTAATACAACACAATACATGAAAAAGCTTTACAGAAAGCAACTTCGGTTTTTCTCTTGGAACTGAGGGATAATGAAACTTCTCCATGATTACGCAAGACTTTTTAACGTCTTGTAATTAACACATGCAGTAGATTGCTTCTTGAATGGGATGATAAGCAGTGTCATTCACAAAATATCTCTGCCTTCATTCACAGGCTCTTGAACACTTAGTGCAATTTAAGAATGTTTAGGGCAGCGTTTATAGCACAAATTTTGTTTCCGAAAAGTACAGAAGTTGGAAGAGCAACTTTAAAGCGAGTTAAGTGTTCTGTATTAACAGTTGTTTAAAAAAAAAGTTACGACAAACTTTTAATTTTCATGTCCGATATATACAGAAATTCGCTTTCCTAGCTGACCAAAAACGCATGTTTCCTTGAGTGTTGAACTAGAAGGTGAGATGTGAGAGCTTGCATACTATACTCCTTAAACTGGCTTTAGCTATCATTAGCATATCAATTCATCCTGTAACAGGGACATCTTCAGCACTAAACTCACAGTGTTTCAAGTTTGGTGCAGCCCATCAGTAAATTTGGTGGAACTTCTGTCAAAGTGGGAATCCTCGTTAAGACTCTGAAATAAATGGATTTACGTAAAAAGTTAAAAAGATTTTTGCAGGACTATCAAAAAGTGTTAGCTATCCATTATTGGGTAATTTAAGTTGTTGTGGTTCTAATGAAAAATACACTGCCTTAGCTTTTACCTTTTACTTCCTTTGCAATAGCAAAAGCATTCTATACAATCACGGGCGATTGTATCTTTGTGCATATGTGTATGTATGTATGTGCGAGTTAGTGAAGATAAGCTTGTGAACACGATGTCTCAAGATCGGTCTTATGGATGCCTGTCATATGTCATAACTGCAACAATCACAAGGAGAGAAAGGCTGAGGGTGTCAGAGGTCTTGTAAGGTCACCAAAGGTTAACATCTAAAAAAGTTATAAACAGGACATCTCTAGGTAGGAAACATGGATACCTGTCATACCTGGTATGTTAGTATGTGGAAGAGGTGCCATAGTCAGCAAATAAATCCTATTGTTTTTAGTGAGAGTCAAAGGCAATTTGCAGCTACGAAGGTGAAAATACCATACCCTTGAAATTCGCTTGAAAAAATCACATCCCAATATAGAATTTATGGCGCCTTTCTTTAGTTTATCAAATACAGAGAAAGAACCAGTTTGTTTTTGTGTAGGTCAGAAGTCATTGAGAGGTCACTAGAGGTCAAAAACCTTGATTAAACGATATTTCAAGATAGGAACGGTTGAGAACCAGCACTGCCTAGCACAGCCCAGCACTGCTCAATATTACCCGACACCGTCCAGAACCACCCGCCTATAGAGAATGACAAAATTGACAAGGATTACTTTTTCGGCAAGATTTCATAGAAAATAAGTTCTGGTTTGGCAGTAAGAACCAACCTAATTATCACCTCTGTTTTACAAGTGAGTTTTGATTTTTTTTATTTGTTATAACGGCTATTACCAGTTTGGTTCCGATAGGTCACAACATTCTAGGAGGGAGAAACTTTCCAGAAGAATTCTTTTCAGCCTACAATATTCAAATGAATTTGACCACTTCACTCTGTAAGATTATTCTTACCTAACTCGAAGTAGTTCAAATTTGATGAGGTTTCACGAAGTGCTATGATATTCAAACTCTGGGAAATACAGGTCTTTCTTTGATAACTTTTACTTGGTGGCTATGTGATCGTCACTGACTGTGACTAGCATTCTTATCGAACTAGGATCACAATTGATTAATTTGTGGAATAACATTTTGTTAAATTTTCTTGTAACCTCCGGTAACTTCATTAAACTATCACTCATCCTACGTCTGTACCTAGGGCTCTAAAGCCCAAGTCAAGGCTAGGACTCGATTCTCGAATCGAGACCGATTTGCTGGACTTGGTATTGGTTCAGAATGGGAGATTTCGGAATCCGAATTGGCCACGAATGGGCTGCAGATGGACTTAGACTCGGAGCCGATTCCAGCCGAGTTCGCAGAAATGACAGTTTCATGAATGTTTTTAAATGATCCATTCTTATTGTTGCACAATTTAATAAATGAAAGGTCGCTCACAGTCAACTAAATTACAGGGTGGACCGGACTATGAAATTGACTCTTTAAAGGACAGTTTAAACGAAATGTTCCTAAAATAGTATAAATAGCATTTTATATGATATTCTACTTTGTCAAATGCTTGCACACGGAATTGGCCCGGAATTGGGGACACTGGAATTGAATTTACTCAGAATAGTGACCATGCCCTGAAATTAGAATAGACTTGGAATCTGTTTAGCTAGACTTTGTAACAGCTCTGTCTGTAAACTCCCTCCCAATCGTTCTACATCATACCAAGCATTCCACTCAGCTTAAGTTACTGACATCCTGTCATCCATATTTACGCACGAGGTGCCACAGGAAACGACATGCACAAAATACGATAGGTGTAAACAAACGAACTAATATGTTGCTTTTTACAGTATACTTACAGTATTTGTAAACTGTGGCAAATATGTGAAAAAGCAAACTCTTCTATAACACTCAGATGAAGACTCGTATAAAAGTATCTGCAAATAGTAAATAAGGCTTAACAAGTATTTGAAAAGATTCAAAATATTCTCCAGGATACAGTCACAATGGTTTGAACCTCTCGAGGTACGTTGCAAACAACCTGTCGTTATCTTTTTAAACACCATTTGATTTTGTGCATCCCAACTGTCTGATATTCTTCCCAGAAATTTTGAAATTACATTTCTTCAGTCAATCTCAAAATACGCTTTGAGAATCTGTATGAAGCAGGCTTCCATGGTCAAGGGCAGCTCTTTACAGATGTTAATTCTAGCTGATTTATTTCTAAGTTTGCATTTACCAAGCAATCTCTCAGTATGATATAACTTAAGAAACTTGACGTCTCTGTTGTACAAAGTGTATCTTACATATTACTGGGGTCATATTTTGTAGATCAATCAGACAAGCTTAAATACAGTTAGAGGTGTAGTTCTTCGTTTACCTAAAACATTCTTCGAGGAGATGTATGAAAGTTCGAACTTTGCAATTACGCCGATTTATAACCTTCATTGCCCTTTTGTTATTTTAGTATAGACCAAATGCATGTGACGTCACAGACCATTAGGTACGCTCTTCAAAGGTAGAAAGCGCGTACCATTGCAACCTTACCAACAAATTCAGGCAGCTAATACGTGTTCCGGTCGTACACGCGCGTAAAAACTATCTCGTGCGTATAGATTGCTTCATTGTTTGCCCTCAAAACTGACGTCTCGTGACGTGAACGCATAAGGTTTACAGAATATACACATTTATAGCTCTATCAATTCTAATTTGCATTTTTTATCATCAGTTGAAAGTCCACACAGTCTACTAAGCCACCAATAGTATCTCAGAATAACGTAGTTGTACCTTAAAAATAATTACGTTGTAATCTAAAATCCTTGTAAGTTAAACAAGTTGTAGATGTACAGAGATCTGTACGTCAAGAGGTTGGTCAAGTAGTCTCTTTGTCCCCTCGGAAAAGAACTCATTCGGAGGTGGTCCTTGTCTCCCCCTTCGGTTCTTCCCTGGAGAGTTGCCAGGGGACTTGCAAACAAGTGTTACGTTTGCATTAAAAACAATCTGAACTTACAATCTTTTCAAATTAGGAAAGTTCTGTAGACTGTTTTCCCGAATAACACGAATATCGTTGGCCGTTAGTTCCCTATTCGTAAAGAACATTGTAAAAAGATAATCGTTATTTTAAATGAATATGCGTATTTATTCGTTGGGAATCTTCAACTGTTCAAAATAAATATCATCAGAAAAAGCTGACGTTTTCCTTGGTGATAAAGAAAATGAAAATTTATTCGACTGGTATTTTGAATGAAACGAATCACTTTACTACAACTTTTGTTTGACACCTCAAATTTTCATTTTCTTGGAACATATGTAAACGATACTTTTGTTTTAACATTCCTGTAAATGTATTAAATTTATGCCTTTCATACTATGTTTGTAAACATAGCATCAGTTTTTACTGTCATTTACACCATTTCCCGGGCAGTTCCGTTTTATTTTTCTTTCCACATCAATAACATAAAGAAATCATACAATAGGATTGCAGCAAGAAGGTGGAGGACTGAAAAAGCTAAAGTTTGTACAAGCAGTCCCCCTGAAAGAACAATTAACATAAATATAAGCAACACAACTACAGAAAATATAAGAAGAAAGCAAAGTACAAAAAACAGAGGCAACAAACAACTCATAAGTAAGTACAGTGATTTAGTAAATGTTCCTTAAACCTTTTTATAAAAGAGTGAGCATTCTTTGCGGACTTTATTCTGTTACCTAGACTTTTCCAACGTTACCGCCACCATTAATAAACCAGAAGGCCCAAAGGCTTGGTGATTCCTTGCCGAAAGAGAGATGCTTTGTTACACAGAGGTTCATCCGGCAAATTGATACTTCTTGACTACATCATTTTTTACAATGCATTCATAATTTGACCCTGCTGACCTCATATGACTTTTGAACCCCACCAAAACTTGAATGAAGAAACAAATTAAAAAAAAAACATGTCTTAGGAGGGATTTGTCTGTGTTTCCTCACTTTAAATGTCATATTTGCTAAGTTCAGGTTTTGACCTTTGGTGTCCTCAAATGACTTGTGACCTGCACCAAAAAACAAAAGGGTTCCTCCTCTCAACAGGACAAATCTATATACTACGTATGAACAGTTTCTGTCTTTCCCATCTTTACGTATCAAGTTGACAAAGGTTTGACCTCTAGTGACCTCTAGTGAGCTCAAATGACCTTTGACCTCTACAAAAATAATAAGGTTTTTCCTCTTAACATGACAAATCTATAAACCAAATATTAAAAGTGTCGGTCATTGCTGTCTTGAGACATTAAGTTTACGAGGTTTCCGTTTTTGACTTCTGGTGACCTCAAATGACTTTGGCCAACCAAAATAAAAGGAATTTTCCTTTCAACATGACAAATTTATATACCAAATGAAAAGTATCAGTCGCTGCTAACTTGCGATATCGTGTTTACAAGGTTTTTGATTTTTGACCTCTGGTGACCTCAAATGACATGAAATCTCCACCAAAAACAATAGGGTTCTTCCTCTCAATATGATAAATCTGTATACCAAATATGAAAATTGCTGGTCATTGCTATCTTAAGATCTCATGTTCACAAGCCATTTACAAGGTTTTCGCAGTTTAACCTCTAGTGACCTCAAATGACTTTAAACTTTCTTCCAAAACAATAGTATTCTTTCTCTTTACATGCAAATGTATATACCAAATATAAAAAGTGCCGGTCATTGTTATCTTGAGGTATCCGGTTTACAAGCTAAGCGTCACACACACACACACATTCGCACACACATACGACATCACCATCGCATAGATTCCTTGCCTGCCTTCGGCAAGGTATCAAAAATCAGTAGGAAGAGATGTAAGAGAGATAATGACGAAAGTCTTGAGATGAACAAGTGGAAATGGAACTCATTATTATAATTTACATGACTAACAATAGCTATCGGTAAGAAGCCCTTAACACACTTGTACATGAAGATTGCAACAAGTAGTTTGTAAACATCAAAAATACTTACAATTCTATGAAAGAAAAAGAATGGTTTGGGTCGAGCAAGGTAATCAGAATGTGATAAAATAAGAACGGCCGTTTTTGCAAAATATGTAAACGAGTTAAGTAGGATGAGTAAGCGTTTACCCAAATAATGTTACAACAGGATAGTCAAGACTGAATTAATGAGTAATATAAAGATTTAACGATGTCAGCAGGGACAAAGCAGCTAACGTTGTACAGGATTCCTATAACTTTTGAATTCTTAGAATAATAATGTTATAACAGGATAGTCAAGTCTGATTTAATGAGTAATATAAAGAGTTAACGATGTTAGAAGGGACAAAGCAGCTAACGTTGTATAGGATTCCTATAACTTTTGAATTCTTAGAACATAGTATGTCCCCGTGAAGATTCAGGTGAAATTAGAGTCGGTGTAAATACCAAGAAATTTAGCTTTTTTAACTGTGGAAACTTTTAACTGTCAATAAAGACCTCGACGGTATCATTTGTAGGCTGTGATGGGTTAAAAATCATGTTATTAGTTTGAGAAATATTCAAGCATAATTTATTTAAACCACAATGAAACCATTTCTAGCCCAGTGTTTACGATGCGTGCCCAAGGGATGAGATCTTTATGTTTGTAGAGGATGTTCGTGTCATCAGCAAACAGGGTGAAGGATCGAGATTCCAGAACAACAAGTGCATAAATCGGAAATAACAGATGTCCAATAATAGATCATTGGGACACACCACAACTAACATCACACATGCTTGAAGTTGTTTTCTGTCAGACAAATAACTATCATGAAACCGATCACTGAGTTCCCAAATACCATAGTGGTGTAGTTTCCTGAGTAAAATACTGCGGTCTACGGTAACAAATGCTTTTTAAGATCTTAAGAAATACCTTTGCTCATTTCTTTATAATTCAGCCCATGATTAATATAATTTACAATATTAGCCGCGGCCATGTTTGTGGACAAATTTTTACGAAACTCATATTGACTAGACGACAGAATATCATTCTCATCTAAAAAACTTAACAAACTGTCGTACATGATTCGTTACAGGATCTTAGAAATACTCGGTAAGATGGAAATTGTAATTTAGCTGGAGAAAACAGACGGATCCCGGCTTTAAAGACAGAAGTAACTTTTTATACGAAAGGGGACTATACCGGTCAAAAAGGAGAGATTGCAGATATAGGTACGTGGAGCTACTAAGTTAGAAGAAGCCTGTCGTAGATTTACAGAGATGCCATCCGCACCTGGCCAGGATTCCTTTCTTAGTTGTTTGAATATACCTTATACTTCATAAACAATAGCTGAAGAAACATACATTGAATTGGGCACTGGGGTACTGAGAAAGCTGTGGAAGAAAGTGTCTTCGTGTGGAATAAGTTTTGCTTGGATATTAGCAATTCTAGTGAAGTTTTATTTTCAAAACTTTAAAACTACTTCTAGCTGCGTATATTGCTTTAACTAAAAAAAAAACAGAATTTATTCATGATATAATCTAATGTGTTGTTGGAAAAGTGGAAAAAGTTATATTGCAACAAAAATAGTATGCCTAGTATGATGCATAATGATCTATCCGATTTCGGTTGATCAGTTTCATAAAATTTTATAAAGTGCAATTGTATCTCTTCAGTCTTCATTCCCTAACAATAAGATCATGCCAAATTGCACGGCATTGACCAAAAATGAGAAGAACTTTAAAAGCAAAAACATAAGAAAATAGACTCGTTATTGAACCTTAAAAGTACAGGGGCTTCGAGTTGATATTGTATTGAGCAAAGCAATGAAAATAATGCCAGACCGAGCGCAATTGTCAATTATGACTTAATGAGCATGTAACATTTTTTTTATGGAAGTGAGTTACAAAACGACTAGGTGAACGGCAAAAACTTAATAAGTGTTTAAAGTAGCTTTAAATGTAGTATTAAGTAAATTTTATAAATGAGAAACGGTATATGGTATTGAAAATGTAAAAATATAAGACTTACAAATATGAAAGATTTGAGCAGTTTCTGAAGCCGGGGCTCGGAACTTCTTTAATGTTATTGTTATTAAGATATCTGAAACAAACGAAAGTGTAACAATGCAAAACAAAGCAAAAACTAAAAAAAAACTTATATGTAAACTACGTGAATATATATATATTTATATATATATATATATAAATATTACATTTAATGTTTAAAGTGGATAGACTTTGATTAGACATATGTAGAACAGTATTTCATTCACAAACAGTATTGATTTTTCTGTTGTTGTTATCCATGTGAAATTTATCGTTTTTTGTGTTTTTTTTGTGGTAAGTTTTTGTTTGTTTAAGGAGGGCTCATACTACAAGTTCTGTAGAGCTTCTTTTGGGCTCCTCCTGAGTCATTTTCAGTTCTGTCAAACTGTGTTATATTTATTAATTACGTGTATCAATTTTCGTCTGAAGAAGTGACTCGAATAAATGTTGACCAAATCGAAACGAAATCGAAGAATAACTTACGCATTTGTAAGTTTGTCACAGTGTGTGAAAAATAAGTCAGCGTTTCTTATAAAGTTAAAACTTGCTTGCCTGTAAAATAGAATATAATAAAACAACATAAATATGTATATATATATATATATATTTGTATATAAACGCAAGAAATAAAGAAACAAAGGACACACGGCATACTGTAAAAACAATCCAAACTAGAGTTCACCCTCAAATTGACAAAAAAACAGATCTTGTCAACATTCAAGGCTATGAAGATACTGAAACATGGCGAAAAAGTATAAGATGAAAAACTTTCAAAAACTTTACAAGTTGAAAGACTGTAATAATTAAAATACACTTAATATAAATAAAATAATGAAATAAACTGAAACCTAGAAAATCCAGCCCCAATTGTTAACGAAAAATCAACGAGACCTGTAAAATCCCTCAGAGATACCTTTGAAAGCACAATGGCCGTCCTAAGTCAAAGAAACAGATTCTAGCCCCTATGGTAGTAACCTGTCATCTTCGCCTCCCTCTTCTAAGTGGTATGATCAGGACACAGCTTCCCATTTTTCAAGTATCTAAAACTTTCATGAAGAAATTTTTCACTCCCCCCCCGGTTGTTATTTGCAGGCACTGCAGCCCCACAACGTAAAATCCTTTGTTGTTAAAGCTAAGGTACAGCACGTTACAGTTAGTAAGGACTGCTTTAAGCCCCATGAAAAATGCTACGTTACCTGTGTGGCCCTTAAAGATACCAAAACTCTTCATAGCTCTAAAACTGGGCAAAAATTTGTAAAGTGTGAATTAACGTGTTTTACTACAGGTGTTACTCATCTTAAAAACTATGTTGACTGTAAAAAACAGTATGTAGGAAAGACGGGCTCTGAACTCAGGATTGGACTTAGGGGTCACAGAAGAGAATTTAAAAGAGGCCACTCTCTGATTGCGAAAAAATTTCAAACCTGTAAACAATTTGAACTTGCAGCAATTGAAAAGCTTCGGAACAACAACAAGAAGAAAGGGAGTTCAACTAGATTTTTAAGCTTAATGAACACCCTCGCCCAAGTGGGCATGGATGTCAAAGACGTATGTCTTAGTAGGAGTATATCTTACATAGTTTTTTGTGAACTGTTTTATGTTTTTCTGCTGCCGTTTTAGTGTGACTCTAGCACGTGAACAAGGGAGGTGTATCTATGCGAAACGTTTTGCATTGTAATTTTCATTGCCTTTGAACTTTTCAAGTTGTAAAAGTCTGTACACTTTAACCTTTTTACCAACTTTTAACATTTTTATTGCCTTGAAGTTTGACACTTTCTGTTTATTATCATTTCTGAAACTAGTTAAATCAAAAAAGGTAAAATGAGTGTTCAGGTTGCACACACACAAATATATATATATAAATATATATATATATACATTTATATATGTATATATATATATACATTTGTCTTCATTTGTTGTTGTGTTACGTAGGAAACGTACAAATTTGTACATACTAACATGTTTTGTTCTGGCCAAGACTTTTACATGTGCACGGGTATGTTGTAGGCTTGCTTATTCAATGGTTCAAACGAAAACAATTAAAAATACTCACAAAACCTTTAAGCTGGGAGGCAACAGGAATGCCTCTTGAATTAAGTTGCTCTCAAAGTCTCTGGAAGGCAAGTAGATGAGTATGATTGCTTTTCATGATCATGACCAGCTGGAGAAGTTCAGACCAATCTTAAACGTACACTACGTAAGTGGAAGCCAATACATTCAGTCCTTTTTAAGGGAGAATTTAAAACTTTGTAAAATAGACTGAGCAAACGCATCATGTAAGATTGAAAGTGTACTTACGAATCGGTTTTTATAGTGGGACTGATCTAGAACCGCTTTGCTATATCTTAAAAGATGTAATTCAAAACAGAATGTTCTGTTTTTTAGTATGGGATGAGCATTCTAAAACTCAGTATTACAATCTTAAGACAAACAAGCACTTTCGAACCCAAACAGAAAACAACCACTTGTATTTCACAGGAAAGTGCATTTAGGCACCGTACTCTTATAATCAGTTCGCATTGCTAGAGATTTGGGCTCTTGTGATGTTGCATGGCCTGCCATGTGTACGTTGTCACTTAATATTTACTTAGTGCATAACCCCTAATAGAGTTTTAATATAATATATTTTGGAGTTTAACAGAAGTCATCATTACTGACGACTGATTGCCCTCATGGCATTCTCTCACGTTTAGATTTCCCTAAATAATTATAGGTAAGAGGCCTGAAATACAAACACATATCTCCATACCAGTAAGCAGTTTCTCTTGCAAGGAGGGTCCTTTTCATTCCGCCAATAGTGATGCAGAAATTGAAGAAACTTTTATCATGGCGAGTTATCTTTTCGGAGTGGATGTTACATCGGAAATGTGTGAATAATTAACAATACTCAGACGCTAAGTAGTTAAATCAGGCAATTGCAAATTTTAACATAAATTTATGCCTTTAAGTTAGCTTAGCTGGAATTTTCCCAGGACAATTTCGAGCGATTTTTTGGAAATTTCCATAGAAAACATAAAAAATGAGTCATAGTGCTCAGGTTAGGATCAAGGTAAGAGTTAGGACATAAAAATGAAATTGCCCCCATTCTTCCTAGGAAAAAATCACGTCAACTAGATATGCCTCTTGCATGAAAGTTGTCTAATCCCATTAATCCTCTCTAGCAATAGCGGCTCTAAGACACTTTGTTAGGGTAAGCAAAACCATATCGGTGTTCAAGAAATTTCGAACGACCCCTCTCCGGTAATATCAATGGTCTGCTCCGTATGGAACAGTAAGGGCATGGTGACTGTTTTGTATTTTAACCAGAAAGCATGTTATCATTTTTGTTTTGAGATTGACGACCATACTTTGTAAACTTTTTCCCGCCCACTTGCCACCGCCCTCTCTATTCCTATTATGAGCCGCCAATACTCTCTTCTTGTCGACCTGATCTTTTCAGTGTTTTTCTTTTTCTTAATTTCCATTACAACAAAAAGCGACACTAGTAAACTTCAAAATTTGGCTTGTTTTAACCTTATTTGGTGCAAGTACCTTCGTGCTTCATATAACTTCCCAACCCTACCTTTAGTCTAATTACTAGCTCCATGCACAGGGGGCAGGGACGACCATCCCCAATAATTTACAAAAAAAAAGGGCGAAGAGAAGGAAAAGAAAGGGGAAACGGAAAAAAGGAGAAAACGAAAGAGAAGAAAGGAGGAAGCGAACGAGAAAGAGAATGGAGAAGAGAAGAGGAGGGTTGGGGTAGGCCTATATCTGATTTATATATTTAATCCAGAGCGTTACTAGTTTATAGGACGTACTCAGTCAAAACGTCCGCTTAGCTCTTTGTAAAGTGCCGCGCCTAGGTCATAGAAAACTGTTATACTTATAATGATGTGGTTAACAGTTATTGGGAATTCAAAATTACCTAGCGAAGTAGCTTGATCTTTAAGATAAAAAGCCTTACAAGCCTTACAGTTTTGAAGTTCATCAATATTTAGTTTATCCACACTTTCAAAAATTCAGATAATGCAACATTCATCACCTCTGAGTAATATTCTTTGAATGCCAAGTTATTTTCAGAATCTATTGGTGAGACCAAAATGGTTCAACACTGGTTTAATAAGTTACATTAATGCAACATAACTCACATTATCCCTTTAAGAGTATTATGCTATTCAACGATTGTATAAATACTTACAGAGAAGTCAAATTTGAAAGGATGGTGAAATACTCCATAGGAACACATTCAATTTGATTTTTGCTTAAGTCACTGCAGGACGTAAAATGTAAAATATATCATTAATAAAACTTTAAAGATCGTCACAGTCACGTAATTGTCAACGTCATTGTCATTGTCATCGTCATTGTCATCGTCACCGTCATCAACACAGTCACCGTTACTGCCATCGTCATCATCACCCTTGCTGTCATCATCGTCATCATAATCTCGGTCGTCGTCGTTGGGTAACATAAATGTTAGGTTAGCTACACTCCAAAACTACTCGCAGTAAGTGTGAATTGTAAAAATCGTTTTGAAAAACAGGAGCATCTCTTGCAAAATTTATATTGTAATGAATTTGAAGGTTATGCAGCGTTACCATACAAAGGTCTTGTAGTATAAAGTGCAAAGAACGTATAAAAGTAGGTCCGATTGGTAAGCTGCAGCCCCGAAGTGGCCGATAGAATTTGCATGACGTAGGGCCAGCAGTCCAAAACTCTGCAAGGATGGAGATAATTTTAGGAAGGGCGGTCACAAAGTGACTGGGCTGATGGAAACGACTAGGGATTAAAGGAATTAGGAGTTGACCCACAGAATAGAGATGTTTTGCTCAGTTGCCCTAAGTTAAATAAAGTTCTTATGTCTAGAAAGGTTAGGCTGATAAATCAGTATATCGTCATGGGTATATCAACAGCTTCTGAAAAGTCGGGGGGGGGGTAACCTTGACAAAATTTAGTTAGGCGCAAATCGCAAAGGCCTAGCATCGACGGATCCGATGTCCGCTTACGGGACCCGTTAGAAATTGAAATGTAGAAGAACTGAGGTATAATTTGTGGAATTCTTTCACCGTTTTAATGCATTAAATTGTATGCCCCATTTTGAGCTTGATTTTCTTGAAATAGCTATTTCTTATAGCATGAAATCTAACATACAACTGCCATTTTTGTTTGCTTTCTGGAAAAAAGTGGGGGTGGGGGTCAAACGATATCCCCTCTACTTGCAAAATTGGGGGCATGTCCACCCTGTCCCCCACCTGTTGAAGCCCATGACAAAAATGTATACCAATTTCAGGCAAAAAGCAGCTGCCACCCTCCCTCTTAATCTGTTCTGTACTTTCATTGCCGTTTCCTTTTAAAATAAATTTCTAATCGATAAGCGGGGCTAATTTTATATGTACACCTACGGACTACGGTTGGAATATTTAGAGACTCCCTGAAGAGAAACTTAATAAGGGCAAATTGATCGTCCAATTCGAAGTTTTGTATAATAGATGTAACATAAGGAAGATCTCCTTAAAGCCCGGTATTTATTTTACACCCATTAAAAAGCATTAAAAGCCTTGTATCTTTGGTAAATTATATAGATTTAAGTTTTGTATCACCTATTCTGAAACTTAATAATTTTATACTTTCATAGCCTTCACGGTACCAACTGAAGTAGGTAAAGAATGATTACATTGTAATCTTGATTGAACTGGTTGCTACACACGGAACACGTCAATCTTTTTTAAAAGCTGAAGCCAATGTTACAATTTTGTTTACTAGTAACCCAAAACTAAGATCCATCTGAGAAAAAATTGTAAAGGTTCTGTTTTCAACGGATTTGTGTAGGTAAAGGTATCTAGATTTACCAAAAAAAAAAAAAAAAGACACAAAAAACAAAAAACAAAACCAAAGATGCGCCGGTATCGGCTGGGGAACTTCAAAAGGGCGCCCTAAATTGCCGCCGCAAGCAAATTTGTTCCGTAGGATGGGTAGGGCAAGTTTTGAAGTAGGCGTAATCATATATGACGTTGCTTGAGTGGATTAACACTCAGAAACGTTAAAAAAATCTTTGTTTTTTGAAGTACCATTAAGGTACCACATTCAGTCAAAGCAGTTGTCCTTTACAGTCTCAGTGTTATTAGACTTTAGTTACTTGAGTGTGATAAACCCAGTGTAGCAACACGTTGTGGCAACTTTTCATACGGAACATGACAGGTTAGCTTGATATGAAGCGAGGAAGGAAGACGCTATGAATATTCATGAGCAAAGACCGTGAATTGCAAGAATAATTCATAATATTCCCCACGCTATCCTAGGGA
This sequence comes from Holothuria glaberrima, assembly GCA_009936505.3. NCBI lineage: Eukaryota > Metazoa > Echinodermata > Holothuroidea > Aspidochirotida > Holothuriidae > Holothuria > Holothuria glaberrima. The sequence continues at coordinate 656 of WURT03627401.1, read as the reverse complement.
AAAAACTCGTCCGCCGCACATGTAATTAATAATATATTGAAAAAATGAAAATATGAAAAATATGTTGAATTCACTGTCTCTTAAAATATGGCCATGGTTCATGCCAAAAAATTTAAAATTATGTTTAAGAACATTTTTGTTGGAATTGAGGTCAACCAAAATGGCGGAAAAGCAAAATGGCCGCTAATGATGAAATAACAATGTAGTATTAAAATAGGTAATAATAATTATCATTAAAAATATATTTCGATTGAAAACCCTATATATCTTTATAGCAGATGGTACATACAGTTCAAAGCATGATTTCTATTTTTTCAGGACCCCACCAACCAAGATGACGGAAATAACAAAATGGCCGCCAATAGAACAATCATCAAAAATAAGATAAACATAGATTATGGGGGAGATAAGATTTGCAACTTCACGGGTTGCCTTCATATTGATTCCTTGCCGAAGGCAAGCAAGGAATCTATGCGATGGAGATGTCGTGTGTGTGTATGTGTGTGTATGTGACGCCTAGCTTGTAAACACGTTATCTCAAAATAGCAATGACCAACACTTTTCATATTTGGTATATAAATTTGTCATGTTGAGAGAAAGAACCCTATTGTTTTTGGTGGAGGTCAAAGGTCATCTGAGGTCACCAGAGGTCAAAA
>WURT03627291.1:0-20237 GCA_009936505.3 Holothuria glaberrima | reverse complement strand
AATGTGAGGAAGTGATATCAGGGAGCTGCCTAGTGATATAACTCCCACTTGGCTCAAGCTCACTTTGGGTCATAAATGTAGTAACTTCTTTTGCTGATATCTCGAGAAATACATGTCGGGTTTGAATGAAAGTTTCACCAAAATGCATAGATTTAGTTCTTCTTTCATATGTGAAAAGTAAATTTTTGCTTGAACCCTTCTTTTAAAGATTTGCGTGGATCATCAAAAATATAGCACGTTGATTCCGGACTGTACGCATGCATGCACAGCGGCATGTACCTCTCTCCCTACTTACATTTATTACACTGGGAAAACTAAACATCTTAAGTACATCTATTTCTTTTGTTACGATATGACATACAAACCTAATGCAGCGAAAGATCACAGAAGAACGAGATTAAAATTGGATTAGATTATTATTTAAACCCCCTTTCCTTAATTCTTGCAAATGTTAAAGCATAGCTGTTTACACGTATTTACTTAATATACTGATGCTAATCTCTAGTCTTGGCTGGTGGTGCACTGTCTTCGTAGTAGTTGTTAGTACGGCGTCTTAATAGTAGCGGATCTGGTCCCTGCGGTCAGTGTCTGGGTCGTGAAGCGACGAAAGTTAGCTGGACGTCCCGACTTGGACTTGTCGTGAAACCACTTGTTGACTAGAGTCTCTGTAGACTACTTTCTTTTGGCGACAGTTCTATAGCAAGGTCTCTCGTTGCAGATTGATGAATGACGGTTAAACGGTTTGTATAGCATGCAGTGAGGTACCTTTTTCGATGTTTACAGAAGTAGTATTTCTGGTGTACTACAATATGGAATTTCACAACGAATACTTTTTAGCAGATTCGTAAGGTTATCTCCCGGCCCTGTTATTGCAAAAGTTCCCTTTTATACGAATCATCAACTGTTCCAGAGATTTCTCCCTCAAGAAATTCTAGCATATTCTAGCACAAAGCATTCATTTTATTGAAAGGAAGATTCCAGAGGTAATCATCACAAAAATTAGAACTTCCAGGTAGAAACACAGTTCTAGATAATTCCTGAAGTAGAAGTACAACTTCTTATGGATGAGTCCCGAGGTTCACGACCTTTCTTGGAGCCTTGGCAAAACGTGACTTGTAGACTGAGCGGCAGGGTCTGAGTTAAATCATTGGGATTCCGTTCGAGTCACGTAACAAATTATGCTCCCAGATGACATGCATTCTCGATGGGAGGCTATTGGCTCACGGAAGTACCCACCTCCAATTTAATGCAAGTAACGTGGGTGAAGGAAAAACGAACTTGAAGCGTCATATGTTCTGCTCATACCATTAGTCACAATTTCCACAAACTAGTACCATCAGCAAAACTAATTTTTATTGATATCTCCAAATTTTCCAGTATTTTCGGAGAATATTGTGGTAATATTTTTAAGATTAACATGTTAATTTTTACCAGTTATGCAGCTCATGTATTGACTTGCAAAACGTCTTTGGCATTTGGTACCACTAAATCGTGAGAGCTCCCACATAAAATTAAAAAATAAAAGCACAAGTTCGAGGGGAAGTTGTGACCTTGATATTTCTTCCATCAAGTTCGAGATGCAAAGTGTAGCATACCTAAGTTGTTGATCGCAACAAATTGTGACTTCTACTTGTGCAAGGAGGCTGTAACTTGATTTGTGCTAGGACTAAATGATTTGTGACTCGAAATTTGAAAAATTGGGACTTGAATTGTGATGAGTTTGACTTGACTTGAATTGACTTCTGACTGAACCAAAAGACTTGCGACTTGACTTGGACTTACAAAAAATGACTTGCTATCATCTTTGACTTTAGCGTATGTTGTTGCCTAAATTCGGTAATACATAGCCTATGTTATCTAACAAGCACATGCAAACTATGAATTATAAGCCCTGTAAAGCCAATCGAACATGACTAATACTGAATACCGTATTCACCAAGGCCTGAGGTCATGGAAAGACGAGGATCCCCATAGGTACGTAACGTTTCCTGATGCCATTCCTTCTCTGTGTTAGCTACAATTTTGACCGTCAGTTATTTACAATCCATAACCAGTCCCTGAGATTCTCCAGTTTAGCAGAAAACAAAAGTTCTCCCGAACAGGGGAAAACTTATTCAACACATTATGTAGGCTTTGCAGCCTAACATAGAAAAGGTGTAGCAAGAACAGAGACCACTTAAGCACTTGCGATTTCCTTATAAAGGGCGTTGTGAACTACTGATTAGGTCGGGAGCATTTCTGTAGCTATATAACAGTGCCCCCTTAACGAGTATGACTTAATTCCATTACATTAGACTTTAATCTGTTGAGGCTAGGCCTGGGCTAGGCGAAGTACACGTTTTGCAGTTGTTATCTTCAAGTGGTCCCCATCGTTGAGCCCTCTACTATTTCCCCCGAAAAGGTAAGTCTTTTCACTCCCAAGTAATACAAGTTCGTCCCTTCGATTGTACTGGTTGGTTTAAATAAAATTTTCACACGCAGATTTGAATGTTCTTATTTGTTATGAACTTGAATGGGAATTCGAAAATGTAGACTTCCTGGAACACAAAAATGATCGTATTTTTTTTCCAGTGAATGACAGACTGGGTATTCCAAAATTAAAAAAAAAAATACATAACTGAATGGCATTCTAAAATAGAAACATAACATTCCAAAAAAAGTTGGTGGGAATTTCGAAGAAGAAAAAATTGCAACAAATTCCATTAAGAGAAAATTTTAGTTCAGTGCAAGAAAGAAATCTCAGTATTCACAAGAAATTTCATTGTATGAAAAATTTAACATTATCGGGACATCGCTTCGACATATAGTCGAATAGTACGTCTTCTAAGTATGTAAACATACAACAAGAAAAGACCTTTTAGATTGCAGCCTGCAGTTCAAGTACAAAGGACGAGAGCGCTTCTGAGGTGGTAAATGAAAATGAAAATTTCCAACATAAGCTGCCATCTGGAGTCGATTTTCGCTATCTAAATCACTATTCAATATTTTTTAAGTTGACACAACCATAGTTCAGGTCTACTTGAATAAATTACGGTAGTAGGATTCGATCTGGTAGACCTTTGGGGGAGAATTTGAAAATAACTGGGGCGAACTTGCATATTGGGAGAGAAATGGTCGAGCAAACTGAAGTGGGGCGAAACGACCGTAAACCGTTATGTTGCGTACGTATATTAAATATACATAAAACTGTGCTTCGCGTACTTGTCTGTAGCTACTATGTACTGAGACTTCCCTGAATGAGATTAGTGATAGGCATGCACAAACATCGTTTCACAGATACTTTCACCGATTGGCTTATTCTTAAATCTATGTCTTCTGGGCTGTACATGATATATACTTAAACAGGTAAAAGTGTGGAACGACACAAAATCAAACTGTTATTGCAACCTTGATTACTTGCTAATTAGCGGCCGTTTTACTAGAATAGTTTTGTGTATGGCTTATTTAGACCTGCGTTGTAATATTGATATGCAAAATTCCGCTGAGGTTAGTGAAAATACTTGAAGAATGACAGTACAACTCAAAACGCTATTTTAAAAGGCAAACAGTTTATAGCTTGCAACCGCGTTATTAAACTTGGCAGTTTATTTCGATTTTAGTAATTGTGGATTGTGTCAATAGTTTTTGCGCGTTCTCGTGTGCGTGGTCGTATGAATATGACACTGAATTGCCCCTGTTCCATGATATTGAGTAACACATCCTCAGTATGTGTTCACTCTTTTCAGCATCTTGGCAGTTAACTGGACCGCTTCACTATGGGTTGTTTAGCAGTAGCTAAAGTGTCTTTCAGAGAGATCCCTGTATTTATTTACACCATGAAGAAAATACTTTTAGAATTAAAATTTACTTCTGCAGCGTCGGGTTATTTGAAATTTGTCCTTGCACACAACAGGCGGATTTGTAGCGTATTTTAAGACACATGTACATAGAGTATGTTCTTTGGGTAGGTATCACCTTATGTTGCTTATGTAAGCTTTTCATGAAAACAATAACTCATCCTCCAAATAATCGCGCCCATTAACGTATCTGCCATGATTACATGTGATGCGGATATATGAGTCTATAGAATATGGTCTGCAGGACATTACTTCTCCGGCGAAAGTGAAAGGCCGGTCAGCATCCTAAGTGACAATATATGCGGTTTCACCGGGACACCTGAAGGTACTTTTGTACACGAATAATTTAAGATCAACTATATGTTAGTACTGATGCATTGTTTAGTTTATTAATGGTATGTTTGCACTTATAGAGAAAAGGTTAAGTTCTTTGTTAACATTAAGGTAGCCTACTCCATTTCAATTTCACAAGTCGCCTTTCATAATAAAATTAAAAAGAAATCCATTTATACTACACGCTGTAATAAAATGGAATTCGGAAACTCCACTGACTGATATTCCTATTGTTTTAATTTTATAGCACCTAGCAAAATAGTGCATGTACCAACACGTACTCCTCCTCCTTAAAGAGATTTGGCTTTACAGAGACTGATGGGGAGTAGAGAGTTTCGGATCAACAGGGTAAGGGGGAAATATTGTCGGTAAAATTACCGCAAAGTCAAAGCTTTACTTCTTGTACATGAAACCAAAGAATTTCATTATTCAGCATCAACAAAACCATCACCACGGACGATGTGTACAGTTTTGCAAAAACGTTATTTTAGCTTTGCATAATTTTTTTTCTCTCACCCTGATTGATCAACCTTTACGATCGGATTAAATTACATTTGTTTTTAACTTGGTCTCCTCCTGTTAAGGTCATGATAAAAGAACAAGTTCTGTCCCACAAATGTAAATTTGTGAAATGTATTTACGGAGCTTTCACAATCAATAGCGTCGCAGTTAAGGTATTCATTGCAAGCCTTCGGGGAAAGAGAGACCGTGACAAGGAGGATTTAAAGCGCTGATCAATATGCAGGTCAGGTCACTTATTCTGTGAAAGTGTCTATGTCCTGTTGTTATGTACATTTTAGAAGTATATGCCTTTTGCTCTTTTTTACCGGCACGTTTTGATAGTTACCTTCCTGAGTTATATTCCACAGGGTAGAACAAATTAGTGACGTCATAGCAGACGAATACAAAACTGAGTTGACTTTACAGGTATAAAAACTTTTTAAATCGACTATGGCCATCACGCTTATTTACATTTGATCATTGATGCTAACAATAATTTTTATAATAATGTGAACTTAAAATTGTAGATACTTTACAGATACTCAATTTAAAGATCACACTCATTCTGAGAAAGGGCTTTCTATTGTTCACTTTAATTTTAGAAGCATTAGTGCTAATTTTGATAACCTGAAAGACTACTTAAATAAATTAGATTTTAGTTTTGATATAATTGCAATAAGTGAAACATGGCTGAATTTAAATTCAAGCCTGAATTATATAACCTCACAGGATATGATATGTGTCACATAGATCGCAATAATAAAAGGGGGTGGAGTGGCTATGTATATCATCATCTATTAGTTGTCTGTTCAGACAACCTGGTTCTGCCCTTGATAAATTGATTGATACCTTACAACAGATGTACATGCATGAAAAGTGAGACATGTACTTATGTGGGGATTTCAATATAAATCTCCTTAACTATAACAATTATAATCGTACCAGGGACTTTGTAGATGCAATGCTTAGTATGGGTTTTTTCCATTAATCGACAAGCCTACTCGTAAAACTCAATATTCAGCTTCCCTGTTTGATAATATTTTTACCAATGTAATGAATATTGATATGAAAAGTGGTATATTTATAAATGATGTAAGTGACTATCTTCCAGTGTTTAGCATAACTGATTACAGCATACATAAAACAATTGTGCAATAGGTTTTGTATGTCAGGAAGAAAGCTGATGCATCTATTCAACTTTTCAAGGAAAAATTAGTTCAGGAAAGATGGGATCTGGTTTACACTGCCAATAATGTTCACAAGTCTTATGCATGATCATTTTATTGATATTATAACTAAGTTGTATAATAAATGTTGTCCTGTAACCAAAGAATTAACTAAACGTGGGAAAAGTAACAAACCATGGATTACAAAAGGTTTGATAAATGTATGTAAAAAGAAAAATTGTTTGTACGTAAATTTTCTCAAGAATAGAACTTTGGAATGCGAACAAAGGTTAAATGGTATTATTAACAGTAATTACAAGATACCGTTATAGTAGATAATAAGGAGGTGCGTGGTAAAGACATTTTAGACGGTTTAAATAAGTTCTTCACTTAAATGGGACCTACTTTAGCTGCAACTTTACCAGCAAAAGACAGCTCAGTGTATGATTACCTGGATGAAATGAATACACATTCCATGTCTTTAGCGGACGCTAATGAAGGTGAAGTATTGGATATTGTTAGAAATTTAAGTAACAAGACTTCTGCAGACAACAATGAGTTAAGTAAGTCACTGTTTAAACATATCGTCTCGTCCATTGTTAACCTTTCACTTGTATCTGTAATAAATCGTTTTCTACTGGAGTATTTCTAGACGGCATGAAAATTGCTAAAGTGATACCCATCTTTAAGTCTGGCAAAAAAATGTGTTCAACAATTACAGACCAGTTTCCTTGCTCCCAAAATTTTCTAAAATACTTGAAAGTTTGTTCGATAAAAAACTAGATATCTTTATTTCCAAATTCAATCTCCTTAAGGAAAGTCAGTATGGCTTCAGGTCTGGACATTCTACTTCCATGGCACTTTTAGAGTTAGTTGAGGAAATCAATACATCATTGGACAATAAAAAATCAACCATCGGAGTCTTCATTGACTTACACTCTAAAAAATGATGGGTAAAATTTTACCCAACATGGGTAATATTCTACCCAACCGATGGGCTCGTATGCCACCTACCACTTTGCTGGGTAAAAGCCTGCGCAACTGAGTTGGGTACATGTTCTACCCATGACACGGGTAACAATAATTACCCAACAATTTCACCCAACTGTGCTTTTACCCAAAGATGGTTAAAAACATCCTGCATTTTACCCAATGGATGGTTAAAAGATTTCCCATTTTACCCAAAAGATGGTCATCCACAAAAAGATTTCCACCACAAATTTGTAAATTCTAATGAAAGGGTGCCCACCAAATGTGCACTGCTGTGGACTGTTTTACCCCTTAGTTGCGTAATCAGCTGTGATATATTTACACATGTGCTGGTTCATCACACTGCTGTAATAAACAATATTTGAAGGATATCCCATGCATGAGAAGTATCAGTTAACTGATTCCAAACAACAAAATCTTCCTTCTGCTTGATATCATTGTCTGATATAAAGTAAAAGATGCCCCAAAAGACAAAAAAAACCATTTCAAAGATTTCTTTGCCTTTATTCATAATATATTTACTTCCACTTAGATACAGCATAATGTTTGTTCTGAATATTATATGAACTACTCTCCACAGATGTCCATTTTACATTACATTACATCATACATTGTTTGCAAATTCACTTTACATATCAACGTAACACAGAAACATTTATATCCTGTGTTAATCATTACTATGCTCTTTAACTTGCTTACAACTCATGGTACATGTCGTCTTCATTCCTATTTTCTTCTGTTCTGTTCTCGGTATATAGCATGTTCTCATTTGAAACTACAATAATCTAGCAAATATATACATACACAACCTCAGAACATACAGCATAAATGTTGCAAAGCTTTTATTATCTGTCTGCAAATAAAACACCGGAGGCAAGTTGTTCCATATCACCACACTAAACACAGAAGGAGAATCAAACAGAAATACTGAAGGAAATGTTTCATTAGGAATGATGAAAAGTAGTAAAATTCAGGGATTGTAAAACTTTCTAAACATTGAGTATAACTAATTATGAACCCAGTGGTGTAACCAGCAGGAGGCAGGGGGTAAGATTCCCCAGTCAAATTTCTTGCCCCTTGCTTGACCCCAAATGAAATTCAAAGGTAAATATTGGGCAAAATTTGTATAAGACAAAAATAAAGAATACTTAGCAGAAACTCACAAGGCCGGAGAAAATGTGAAGTGCCGTTTCCTGCAACCTGGGAGGCATCCCTATCAAAAAATTTCTCTGTACGCTACAAGCCAACTGATGGTGGTGCTCCCATTAGAGTGTCACTACTACTTGCCCTGCCTTCAACCCTTTGCCCCCCTCAGCCCCCAGATGAGAAAGTGATCATGTCACTGTATGAACCGAATTGCAAGATCAATTTTCTCAGTCTCCTCCTATATCCAGTAATTATTTCATTCTTATATTTAGTTTATCTTCTGACAAGAAAGCCAGTGGCTTTGTGATTCCTGACAAAAGTTGATCTCGAACAAAAGCAATAGAGATTATCAACCCCTATGAAAGTCTGACAAACCACGAATGAGCTTAATTGAAGATTCAATTGTCAAGTAGCCTAATGATGTTCACAGTATTTTCAGTATTGACCCCATGCTGACCTCAAGCAAAAAAATAAGAAGGAACATCTACCCTATGATGGTTCTACTTACCAACTTTGGGCTTCATTGAAGATTGCATTGACAAGTTATGTTGATTACAAGGGTTTGAGAGGTTTGATCTCAGTTGACCTCAGATGAATTGACCTTAACCTCCACCAAAAATTATAGGGATCGTCCAGCCTTTATAAAGTTTCTACATTCCAAGGTTGACCTGAATTAAAGACGGAATTGGTAATTTACGGTGATTTTGAGGTTTTTGGCAGGTTTGACCTCTGTAATAGAAATTGACCTCAGATGGTCTTTGAACTCTACCAAAAGAATAGAGATCATCTTTTAATTGAAAAACTGTATAATAAGTATGAGTCTGATCAGAGTTGCATCATCAAGTCACAGTGTTTACAAGGTTTCCGATATTTGACCCTGGTGGCCTCAGATTACCTTCATACTAAGTATCAGGTTAACCCTATTTCCCCCACTGAGAATGCGTGATAACAAGCTCTGTCACATACACAAATACATTCACACACATTCAGCCTTGATCACATAGATTCCTCGGCTGATGCCGGGAATCAATAAAATGAATTATTTTTCAGAATCACTTGTTTACACCATTACTCCATCGTTTAGTCTTTGCAGACGAATTACTTTCTTTTATGTGTTAGGCTCGTAACGACCGTTCAGAGATAACCAAACACTTCAATAAACTTTTAAAAGTTTGGGGATTCTAAGCCCCAGAATAAATAGTTCATTTTATGCAGTTGCTTCAAGTGCACCGACCCTGCTGTTACCAGCTTGGCCAGAGCACTATCCCCTCGTGTTTACCACTACAGTTGGCAGGAAATTTCAAAGTAGTAGGATTGTACGTAGCTTTCAGCAAGTATAACAGCATGTTATACCTATTCACTTTGATTATGTTTTTGATGACTGCTCTGTAGAAAACATACATGTAATTAATCTTTCTTAACTGGCAAAAAGGCAAAAAAATCACCAAAAGTAAACTACTCAAAACTTTTATAGTCTTCAGGTATGTGAAGAAAATGTAATGTAGATATATTAAAGGGCTCTCTCAAGCTATGTTAGTAACACATTGTGGACAAATTGTCACATCTCTCATTTAACCTTCTATATGGTGGTAGTTACATTTTACTTGTCAATTCCGATGTTTTAGTTAATCATATAAACCATGTGAAATTATTTCACATAATCACATTTTAACACATATGCTCTCTTCTTTAATCTTCGTAGATGAATTACTCTCTTTTAGGCCCTTAATGACTGTACAGAAAAGAGCAAACGCTCATAAAAATTATCAGCTTTTCAATTGGCTCCTACTGTTTTGCAGAAAATGTAAACATAAGAAGCCTTTTATATCAACATATCCGAACAAAAAACAATTGCAACAAAAAAAGACTTTAAGTATAAATAAACTACGCACAACTTTTCCTTGTTTTCAACAATCCACTGAAAATCTTTAGATATATAAGAAAATGTTCTAAACGAACTTATTGCAAGACTTTTTTCGATTCAAAGCTTGTAAACTTCTGACAGCAAACAATAATCTACAGCTTTAACGAGTGAATTGCAATGTTATTGGATGTCTTTCAAATGTGACAAACACCTGCTGTTGTTATATAATTCGGTTGCCCGCACAAAGTATCCATGGATGTGGTCACTCTTTGTTGGATATGTTGCCACAAAACTGCCCCACACTTGTAACATCCTGGATAAATTAAAAAAGAAACAAAATAAAGTAACCATACGAACGAAAGGAAAAACTCAAATATTATAAATTAAGTGACAAGCAGAGTCAAGCAACCGAACATGCACTATACATGTAAATGAACCTCTCTATAAAGTTTTGACAGTCTTTCTTAGTAATAAAATTGAAATCCTCTTTTAAAAGTCTTCCCACATGTTTGAGTAGTTTTTCTTGTGAAGAATTTGCTTCTTACTGGGTTTTTGATTTAATTTTGAGACAATGCCTGTCCCTTACAAATGCAATTCTTTCTTGTCAAGGTTTCTGTTTCAAATCATAGGAACTTCTCTTTTATGATTCCTTGCCGAAAGAAAATAGTGCATTTTAAGTTCTTCAATTTAACTTGGTATGGGGAAAGCCTAATGCAGGTGTTGTGCAAGGCGTTAACAGAATTTTAGAACCTCGACATATACCCTTTAAATCATGATACATGATATATACCATCTTTACAAAGTTTGACATCTGGTAGTCTCAAATGATCTCTGATCTCCACCAAACACAATTCTTTAACTTAACAGCCTCTACAAGCCAAGTATGAGAATCTTTAATACTCAGTTAGACCTCAGTAACCTCATACCACCTTCAATTTCCACCAAAATACTATCAATCTTGAATTCAGTGCCGATATGCTCTTTGAGAGATCCCTTCCAATTACATTTTTGAGATGACATGTTTATGACGTTTTTACAATGAGACTTCTGGTTACCTAATATGACCATAGACGTCCACCAAAAGAATACTATCCTTAAATTCAAAACAGGGTATCTCCAGGCCAAAGTATGACATCCCTCAAGGACATCCTTAAAATCCTAAAAATATTGTGTTTTATGAGATTTTTACTTCTGACCCCCTGGTGACTTTTGGCTTCCGCTTAAAACAACAAGGTTCGTGTATGCAATACATGGTATCCACATGCTATGTATGAGATCCTTCCCTGTGCATAACCATTTTTAAACATGGTATTTACAAGCACTTTACAGGTTTTTTTCTATTTTCGCTTCTGGTGACTTCACATGAACTTTGACCTCCCAAAACAATATAGTACTTCCTATTTACTTGAAAATATATACTGAATGGTATTCTAAGTATCCTTCATTCTTATATTGAATCATATTGTTTACAAGCTAAGCATTACAGGCATATATCCATCCACATACACAGTGACACAAGCATGTGCTAGCCTCCAGCTGAATAATTATACACAGAATCCTTGGCCTTCTGCAAGGAATCAATAAAATGAAGTTGAATGCTAATCAAGCCATTGTTTGGAACCTATTTTCAGGCAATTAAAAATATATTGCCTTCATTTCTGCAACAAGCCAACTGAACAGGGGTTCCTTAAGCCTGTTCTTGTTACCAGTTTTATATTTTCCAACTATAGCTATTGGCTTCACAGAACTTACACTTAACAAATGATTGACACCTTAGTAAAAATCCTGTGATTGCCAACGTAGTCAGTTTTTCTTCGTATGAACCATATAACATTCCCTGAAATTATGTTAAGCTGATGAAGTTACTCACTGGCTTAATTCCCGTCTCTGAAATCAGCAGAAGAGTTACCATATGCATACAGTACTCATTTTTTCATAGATCTCCCTCAACACAGCAATGGAAGCAAATGGAAGCCTTGGAAGGCCACGTTTTCCCTCATCTGCAATAAAAATAATGGTAACATAGATAAGAAACAAAAAAGGACATGCGATTCAACCAGTAGAGTACCCAGGATTTCTCTCGTGGGGCATGCAGTATGTTGTGTGACCTCAGGGCTGGGGGTGGGGCCTTCGGGGAGGGGGTCTTCGGGGAGGGGGTGCCCCTGCCCTTTGAAAAGTTTTGAAAGATTGGGTGTCCTTACATGCAATCTGGTGCCACATATGCTACCTTTGATGTAAAATTGTGTGAAAAAATTTACGTATTTTTCTCACCTAAAAAATGGCATCAGTGAGGGGAGACATGGCCCAATGCCCCCTGTGTACTCCACTGAATTCAGCACAGCTACTGTACAGTGTTTTTATGCACTAGATGATGTGGGTTATTAGATGGAGGTGGTGACATTTGAAGGAATGAAGCTATGCAGTTGGAAAGCTTGAGGTTAAGTCCCTAATTGAGTTACAATATAATCTACTTTTAGCCATTTGAATAGACCCTTTCAAAGAAACCAGATTTGTTCTAAATTGTCAACCACCTGAAATGAAGTTATGATGATTTTATAGGCAATAAGTTCTTTCTCTAAATTTGGATCAATTCTCATGAAATGACTGCCCTGCAGGGCATGGTCTACATCTAAGCACTTTGTGTGCTTGCACTCTGAAAGTACTCAATCAAGAGTACTCTATTTGCTAACCGGCATAGAAAAACGTTGCAACCCAGTAAAATAATAAAATGAATTTTCAATGTATACCTGGAAAAGGTTTGCTATCTTATTTAAGAGAGTGCATCTTAAAGGAAAAAGCCAGATTTTTTTGCTAAATAAACCAACAGAAAATTATTTCAAAGGTGGGGTGAAAATCTGCTCACATTATGATTTTACATCCAAACTACTATCTACTAGGTACATTTAACACCAATATTTTTAAGTTACCACCTTAATCAACCATTTTTTTAAGTTTCAAGTATGTTTGAATTACTTCCTGCTAATTGACATAAGTCATTTCTGTAGATAACTCTAAAGTTTTAACACACCTAAGTTTCCCACAAATGACACTGTCTTGGACTGGACCTATTCTCTGCTTGTAGGATATTTAGTGATGTTAATATTCCGATCTACTAGCAATTTGCAACTTTTCAAGCATACAATTTGTAACATCATATTCACAATATAAAACTTCTGAACAAAACCTCAGCTGCTGTGCTGTGCACTTCTTGATTTTGTCTCTTTAATATGCCTCTTAGTGAGACAGAATGTACACATTTTGAAGCAGTATACCTACATCTTATATTCTAGTCTGGTTTGATACTTTCTTCATTCCATAATTTAGTGACAGATATGAAACAATGGTTGACCAGGATTCGTCCATCTGATGGTGTACAAAACTTCTTCTGTATGTTCTTGATTACCCCTCTGTCCTGGCTGTCCTAACTGCCTAATCGAGAATGTCACAGATGCTCTACAATGAAAACATGGTGAAATCACTTACACTTTTGCTATACTTTTTAATGAAAATAATGAATGCTATCTCTTCTTATCTAGTTACCAATGAAGAGCAACTGAATAACCCACTGACAGGTTCCTTAAACTTCCACTGGACTTTCAAAATGTTTTACAATTATAATTACCATTGGTTTATCCTGGGTGATATTTGTTATTCTCTGGAAAGTTGCATATTGTCCTCAGTAGCACTGACCAGTCTGATAACAATCCAAAAGATAACCTGCTGAATGAGCCAATTCCACACAAACTTTTCATTGCTTCGTTTGCTTTTTATCCTTGAGTTTTTTCTACCTTATCTTACATGGAAAGGAACTGTTTATTTGCATTTCAAATATTCACCTTATGGTGCAATGCAGAAAACTGACACATAGTGAAAGTTGACACATAATTTTCACATTACAAATTCTTCAAATTCTACAACACAGCAAACAATATAATCGTGTAAAGCTTATCTGCCAGACATATATTAGATAATTTTTGTAAACATCTTGTTACCTAGTTAGACAATGAGAGCAAAATCAGATTAAGCAAAGTATCAGATTTTTCCTAAGTTTTGATTCAAACAAAAAAAAACACTTGTCTACCCTTAAAATAGCCCAAAAGACTTGAATATTGCCTTCAAATACCTCTACTTACACAAAAGTTTGAATGCCCCTTGACTCTTTCATGGCCAGTAAGGTAGGTCCCTTGACTGTGCCAAAACATAGTAATTAATCCACATAAGAATATTAGTACAAAAACGTCTAATTTTCGCTGCCTATGAGCATATATGATAAATCCTAGTTTGGGAACAATTTAGGGCACTTTCTGTATGCAGTGTTACAGCAAAAAAAATATCTTCATTCCACAGCTATAGTACAGCAATACTTTGCAAGCCTTTCACCAGTGCTGGAAAGTACCATGCAATCAATATTTCTAAACAAACTGCAAAGGTATCACACTCATAATTGAAAAATCCTTTTGTTGTGACAGGGTTGCCAGGTTGCTGTGGACTTATTTGCTGTTGCACTCACTGCTGGATTACCTTCACAATTGTATGGACCTGCACTGTTCAATCTGTCTATGTCATCAACAAGATGAGTGTCTTTAGTGTCATGGCTTGAATTACTAGATGTTTCTTGGTCCACAAAGCCTGTATGATTGGCCAAAGATGGGTTGCATTGGTCTGTATTTTTTCAGAGGCAAACTCCTGAAGAAAACACAGACAAACATGTTAATAACTTAATAACATTTCAATCTGCAACATTTGGGTACAAGCAGATCTGAAGCCCCTCCCCCTTCCAAGTTTGGGGAAACTTTTTCCTCTGGCAAAATTTTTGTGAGTAATTTTGGTAATTTTCTGAGGTAATAAACTGGTTTTCCTCAGGCTAAAAGTGTTCTGCTCAAAAGCAAAATACGTTTTGTATGCCCATGTTCTGCAGTAATTGTTGTTATATGTTATCCTTCTGCACCCTTCTACAGAACAATTCTGTTGACCTTATTTTATACTTCCAAATTTGAATTCCACTTTTTGAACACTGCACTCTCGTCATTGTGCCTCATCATAAGGTGATCAGTTTATTCAATCAAGTCAAATTTTGTTATGCATTTGTCTGTTGGGCCTCACTGTGAAAATGAGAGAAAGTGCTGAATAAAGTACCTTACATGGTCAAACACTTACACTATTTCTCACAATGGCCGGAGTGAACATTAATTCCTAAGAAGGAAGATCACATATTTCATGTACAAAAAAGGCCAGACTCCCCTCCCATCATCATAATTTCCAACCAGATACTTCAAGAAGGAGCTAAATTCACGCCTCCCCAACTTTTTCTACCTATAATTTATGACATTATTCCACTTTTTCTCCCGGTTTTTAGCAGATGTAGAAGGCCTATTATTAGCGTAAACTAAGAAAATTTTTCTTAAGAATGCAGCATACTTTCAGCATTAAAAAGCAATGTCTATGAGAAGCATTGAGTCATTAAATTACATGGGAGAATATAGATCCATTTAGCTAAAACTAAAGCAACAGATCTCTGTACTTTCTTTTCATCTTGTCAAATCATCATGTCACATTGCTATACTCTAAACTGCATCAAAATGTTACCAATCATCTTCTTTGTCTTAGAAATATTAAACAGCTCATTCATAACTATATGGTAGTATGGATAAAATCTTTCTACGAATCTTGCAGGCCTACTGTTTATCCGATTTTTTCAGTCACAATATGTACTCCTCAATCACTGGTCCGTACGTATCCTTTAAGAAGAATTCTCAAGAAATCTTCATTTTAGACAAGCTTTCTTTAATTTCCAAAACATACACTGTCCAAAAATAGTAATTTACGCGAGCGATCCTGTTATGTTTTATCAACATTCTAACTTGCTGATCGAGCTAAATCTTGTTTCTGAGAAATTGGGAATTGCCGTGAGAAGTTTACTTTTTGCTAAATAGAAAATGCAATTTTGTTCAATTGTATAGGCTAGGCATAGGCCTCATGTGGTAACTGCTATAATCATACCTGCCAACTCTCACGGTTTCACCATGAGTCTCACGGTTTTTGAGGTCGTCTCACGGTCAAATCTCCAGAACTCACGGTGAAAAACTTAGTTGGAGTCGTTGAAAGAAATATTGTTTTATTACAAATATTAGGCTATATGCACGCCGTGATTGCAAACCAATGTTTAGTTTAGTTAAGTTTAGTGTGGAAAGGATCAGGAAGGGTATAAAATCCTCATCAAGGACCCTATGAACGTCGCTAGTAATGACCCTATAATGTTGCAAATATGCTGCAATAATGATCGCAAAATAGGGCTGCGATCGATAGCAGCTTCAAGGAAAAACTCATTCGACCGCCAAGAGTCTCTTACTGCTTATGTATTGTACAGGGTACTATTCGCGACATGCCTATCTATATTTTATTCATCAACCCCATTGCCGGCAAGTTGTCATGTAAACAAGCAGGATTGCCGATCCCTCAGTCTGAATGTCTCAAATCCATGTGAAAAAATGATTTTACTATAAGAAAAGAGCCGCTCAATTTTAATGCCGGTGATCAGTGGAATTATCGGCACATTGAGACAAATTCCAGATTATTTCCCAATGTACGTCACTCGAATTTATCCACACACTTCACCTGGTAACGTGCTTTGTATGTGACTTTTCGATTCTGTCCATGGAATGTTAATTACTACTGTTACACGGCAACCCCAAAACATTTACTTGACTTCTTAAGCTCAAGATCTTTCACGTACCTGCAGACAGATTCCTGGGAACAATCTCTCCTCAAGTCTTTCCTTAAAGGCAGTAGGCAGTCGCCTCAAAATTTGTTTTTGAAAAATCAGCAAACTCTTGCAAATCTCCTCTTATTACATTACAAACACCTCTGAAGACGTTTTGAACATAACTATTACAAACAATAGGTGAAGCAAGGAAAACTTCTCCTCGAATTTTTCAATTCACTAACAAAAATATTGTCACATGATCAAAATAGACCATTCATGAACTAGAGTGACGGGGCATACTAACTCTGATCGGGGTAACTGCATTTTCCCTTTACAGGGAAAATGCAGTCCCCCCTCCCAAATTTGAATAAGTGTGCCCTGTCATCCCAGTTCAGGAATTTCTCTTATCAATCATGTGACAATATGTTTGTTACTCATTTGTTACATTCGTGCAGAAAAACTCCTTTGGTTAACCTTCAATATTCAATGTTTGTATACAGGAACATAATGAAAGGTACTTGTGAGCGAAATAAGAGGAGATTTGAAAGATTTAGCAAACTTTTGAAATAAACTTGGGGCGACTGCCATCTCCCTTTAAGTTGATAAATTCATTTTATTTTGCAGAAAGGTAATCCCACGAGCTCGATAATACATACGAGTAGAGTGAATGATTTTATTTATGAAAGATGTTGAAAGGTTGCAGATTCATAAGTGACTTTCAAGTTTTCACAGTCATGAAGCAAAATGTAGTGAGTGTACCATTCACGATTCTATTGAAAACCCTTATTTTCATGGGCGGCGATCCGTCTTTGAAATAGTAGGGGGGTGTAGTCAGTGGCACTATCTAAGCGAAGCGCCACCATCACTTGGAGCGGTGATAATAAAGAAAATTTGGTTTAAAATACCCCCGAGGTCACCAGAAATGGTCCTTTCCAGACTTTGCAACGCGATACTATGACAATTGTCAGAAGTATTTTTGTAATCTTTCATTAT
The DNA here is from genome assembly GCA_009936505.3 of Holothuria glaberrima. NCBI lineage: Eukaryota > Metazoa > Echinodermata > Holothuroidea > Aspidochirotida > Holothuriidae > Holothuria > Holothuria glaberrima. Next base: position 2,705 of record WURT03627291.1, on the reverse strand, counting down.
TTTCTGTTCAATTAAGAAGTTGTCTTAATAACTACAGGGCCGTAGCCTGGGCGAATTCTCTGAAGGGTAGTTTATGACTCTATCTATGAGAAGCACCAAGTGGCGTGTCCACAGATAGTTGTTAGGTCTGGGTTATGTACAAACTTGTGCTATCGTTGGCAAAGCCTTGAACTAATTATATCTTTTTAAATTGTCATTATTTAGGGACACTCTCCCTACTTTTGTAATTGAAGGGGATGTTGCCTCAGGGTGTGATGACACCTCTATCTTTTGAGAACTTTTTGCTTGTTTTAAGTTTTCACTTTGGTAAAGCTTTGGACTGATAACATGTCCTAAAGTTTTAATTATTTACTGATTTTTCGGCTGTGGTACGGCATCTCTGTGAAAAAGCCTGGTAAATCGGTGCGGGCTTCTCCCTAGCGCTCTTAGTACACTACTGGGGGACCCACCATCGGTTGGCGCGTAGCAGTAGCGTAGCTCTTGAAAGAAAACGTTCGCTCGAGATGTTCCCAAATGGGGGAAAATGACACACTTTAGACCTTAAAGTTACATCTAAGCATTCTTTACTTTTAGATTTCATGACTAAGAAAGAAACTGAGATTTTAAGATGAAAAGTTCAATTTGATTTCAAAGGGAAATGCAGTAACCCCAATTTGAATAAGAGTACCCGGGTACCCTATATTTCATGAATGGCTTTGATTGAGAATCATTTTACAATATATTTCTCACCGAGTTGCGAAATTCTCGTACGAAGTAACTCCTTGGATTACCTTGAATATGCAATATTTGTACTCTAACATATCATGAAAGATACTTGGAGTGAAATATAAGGATAATTGCGAGATTTAGCCATCGTTTCAGAATAAGTTTGCGTCTACTGGCTATGCCCTTTAAATTTAAAGTTCCTGCTCATTGAGAGCTAATCATAGGTTCTTTATTTTTAGTCAACGATATGCAGGTGTATTGTAGGTGTGTATTTTGTTGGAGGAAGGTGGTTCATTTGTCCGAAAGGGAAACTCGCATGAGAATGCTTTCGAGGCGGGTCGGACCTTGGTCCGGCAAAATTTGGAGAAGAGAGGAATCCTCAATGCGATTTCCCTGGTTTTGGTGTCCTTGAAATCATAATTTGGACAGTGAAATTTTCAGCATTCTAGTATTTCTTCTCAAGTAGGCCATACGCCAAATTTCATTGGGGCGATATAGTTTACAGTATCCCCGTCATCCAATTTTTACGTGGGGATATATCCCCCTCATCACCCTAAGGATCGCCGCCCATGCTTATTTTGTTTGATGTTGTAGTATAAGATCCGTTTAGAGGTACTACAGAACAAATTGTAAATCTCCAGGTTTTAGGTACCGTTCTCCAGGTTTTTTTTTGTAAACATCTCCAGGTTTACAAATTTGGAGGTTGGCAGGTCTGTATAATGCGCAAGCTAACCGAAACTGAGCAGTCAAAACTGGTTTCTTCACAGCGTAGCCTACTTCAGGTAACGAAGCGTAGGCCTGTGTACTACCTTGACTAGGCCCTAGCCTAGGTACCCCAGGAGCCTAGGCTAGTAGTAGCTAGGCTATATTGGCAATGAGCCTCTGTGTTGCATTGTGGCTTCCCATGCCAAGACTTAGGCCTAGGCTAGGTCATATGACTGCCACATTGCCTGTGCTACAGACCAGAGCTAGGCTAGACATATAAGCCTATACTACCTCGTCCTCAATCTGTCAATCAATTTAATAAGAAACACTGCAGGGCATACTGAGAACGAATATTAGCATACGACTAAGGAGAGAATGTCACCCTATTGTTAAAAAGGGGTTGGTCAGGGGTTCCACCTGGGGTTCAGTTAGGGATAAGTTTAGGGTTGAGGCAGTTTAGGGGTTAGGTTAGGGTTAAATGGCCTCTTAAATAGGCAATGTCCGAAGTACTTATGGGAAGTATATCATACAAGGGAGTACTATTTAACCTAGTTAGAGTAACCCAACTTCGAGGGCATGCTTCATTTAGTCTTTCATGCCTGTCGAGGTTAGGGAGCAGAGATCACCCAAAGCCACTTCCCAACCAAGAAAACGTGGAGGGCCAATCTGGGATAAGAACGGTCATCTGATATGAATATCCATATCATTGCAGATTTAAAGCCAATGGGAAACGTGGATGGAAATCAACTTCTCTTGTTAACAAACAACGCACATTTTTCATTAAATCCAGTCCTTACCAAGAAGTGTAGCACATGAAAGGATGATAGCATTTGCTCCATACCTGTCTGGAAGTCTCACACCTACATCATCGTAGATAAACATTGAAAACGTTGGAGGTTTGTTTGTTCACTGCGACTCAAACTACAGGCGTTCGGAGCGTTATATATACATGTAAGAAGTATATACACTGCACTACACTTTGAACGCCCGTAATGCAGATCTTGTACGATGTCCGTTATAGTGGTTAAACGCTACATATGACCAATGGCGATAGAGCGTGTCAGACATGTCCAAACGCGGCACCAAGAGCCGCTTGCGGCACCTCAGAATATTTTGGCAGCACCTTGATTAAAATAGTAAAGCAACTCTATTTTCTTTTTACAAGAGTTATTCCTTTCTTCACCAGAAAATTTTTCCTTTTTCAAGATGCAATGGGGCGGGCGGGTATTCTATTCGCCTAGCCTGTCTAACCACTCAGGCGGCGCTGCCATTATTTTCAGCAGTAGAGTAGACTT